>VYZW01053771.1:0-10837 GCA_013401315.1 Balaeniceps rex
TGATCGTGTGGCATTGTCCGTGACTTCCGCGTCAACAGTCCACAGCCTTGAGCACCCAGCTATCCCATGAAGCAGCATAGTCTTATCTCTGCAATTGTGGCACTGTTAATTCTCGACCCAATCAACCACTCATGGATTAATGAGTTTAATATCTACTTTTATTATGCAAACAGTTAATTTGCCTTTCTCTGCTAGCATTACCTACATTGGTGGCATCCAGCTGGCAACAGAGACCATCTCCTGGTACTTGAAGTGGAGCTGAAGCACCATCACTATGATCAGTCTGGCCATCCTTTCCCCATTTCCTAACAGCCCTCAGCAGGATGGTGTTGATGATGAAGCAACATGATAAAACAGAGAAAATCCTGGATGAACTCAACAGTCAAAAGTATAAATGAGAAAAATACCTAGGTCCTATGTGCTGACTGACTCTACACGTCCAAATTTAGATCTCAGTCTAAATGTCTGTACTTTCCTCAGGAAAGTGCATCAGGGAGCAGGTTTAAGCCCAACATGTTCTTCAGCTCTTGCTCCAGGTTCCCCACATTGCTGGACATGGCACAGGGCTGGCCGGGGGCCTGACTACCCCTTCCAAGAGGGACCTGGTGGCCACTTTCTTTCTCATTGGCCAGTAACATGGCAAACTGCTGCTGGGTGTACCAAACCAGACAGAAGCACACCTGGCCAATAGATGGCGAGACCCTAGTCTTCCCCTCTTTCCCATCCACTGTGCCCCAAAGTTTGCTAATGCCCATGACTACATGCATCTTATGTCCAAGCCAGTGGACTCATGTCCAAAATACAGGATAGAATTACCTATGAAAATCTGACTCTGGATGCCTAAAAGTTGAGTATTCAAAATTGCGACAACTTCTGGAAGTGCTGATTATTTTATCCAAGGTTATACTCATTATGAGACTTAACATGTACTTGAGACTTTTGGAAATAAAAAGGTAAAAAATTAACACTCTAAACAGAACTCAAAAATAGAAGGCTTTGTGGTGCTGGTCTGTAGTTCATTTATTTCACTGTGGCACAATGAATCCACTTTCATGTAAGTGCAGAAGAAACAACTAGCTGCTTCTGATTTGCAGGGGCTTTTCCTTTGTAATTTGCAACTACTGTGTTACTCCCACAAGACTTCAGACCCATTTGTAACAATCTCTTCAATGGACCGGCTATCTTTGTTAATATTTGTCTCTGCCTACTCATAAGAGTAAAAGAGCTTGCCTATACTGCAAGACAAAACCATGTTGACTCTACAGATAATTGCCAGGCTGAAAAATCCAAGAAGTATTGCAACTGAGTACCCTCAGTACCAGAGGGCTGAGATTATTCATTTTAACAGTCTTTGTTGTCTTGAACTCTTCTCAAGATCTAGAGATCAAAAGCAAGTTGATTTCTATGTTCATGCTCAGCTGTGTGAAATGAGTGGCTTTGCACTCACTGAACACAGGCTCTTGTTGCCTTTCACATTTGCTTTCTTTGACCCAGTCCCCAATAATAAATATTTGCACTTAAAATTAATAACTCAGTCTGCTGTTCTGAGAAAAGGAAAAGGTCACTAGCTGTGTTTCTGTCTTTTAAAGGAAAAGGATTTTGATGTAATCTCAGTGTTGGCAATCTGAAAACTCAAGGCCGTACACGAATTTGGCACTAGAGTAGCTCCATGTGAGCGATCCCAGTTGTTTCAAGAGCAAGAGGGGCCACGCTGCAGTGGACCTTGGAGTTTCCAAGCCATGTGGAGGATGGCTCATGTCCAGTGAGGCTGATGTCCCAGACGCCCATCTTGCCATGCCCCACACCGCGGCAGGGGACCTCTTGGCTTCCCCTTGCAGAGCTGTGCGGGATTCAAACCTGGTGGCATGACTTCAGTATGGCTGTGTCTTCACCTTTTCTTTCTTTCTCAGTTCCATCCCTGGAGAGAACAGACCAGATCTCCAGCTTGTACCGCAGAGAGGAACAAATGGCACAAAACTGATTTGTACTGTGAAATGCACTGTGATGAAGGCCTGGCCCATATGATCTGAAGTGGACCCTTTGCCACTTTATCTAGGCAAAATCACAAGTACCTCAAAGACAGAGTTTCATCCTTAGCTCTCAGCTGCCTGGGTTTAAGTAAGCTCCATGCTATTACACTAATCATTATTTTTCTCTTTTAATTCCAGTGTGCCTGAGCATGAAGCAGACAAAATATGGGCAGAAGGAGCTGCAGGATGAGATAAGATAGAGGCTTAAACATTTTTCAAATTAACCCAATTGCTTTGTGTCATTTGAGGAGATAACATGCTTTTTCTTCTCGTGGCTAATGAAACCGAGACTTCAGAAATCCCCAGATCAGGAGGGCGTGCTCGGTCCCAGTTCTGCTCCTGTTGCAATTGCCTGGGCAAAGGGGAGAGGCTGGCCCTGCTGCCAGGAGCAGAGCGCCCCAACCAGGGCCACCTACACTAGTCAGTGGGGAGCCAGGGCAGACATATCCCTAGGCAGATATACCCATTTCCACTGCCTGTCCACAGCATAACATGCCAACCATCTTCCTCAACTGCATCCCAAGGGGAGAGGTTTCCACCCACAAAAGTGAGTGCTCCTTCAGCCCAGTGAAGGCGCTGAGCTCAACCAGAGCAGTCAGCTGCATGTGGTCCCAAACCCTTCAATCCTACAAATCTTCCAAACACCCACATTTTTTTCCAGGATATATGCTACATCAGAGTTTAAATTGTATTCATACCATTTTTCTCTGATTTGCTCGATGCCTGTAAATGGCTTACAGCATCTAATGGTGCTTCAAGACTTACATATCATCAATAGCACAATGAGCCAGGATCAGTGCCACAAGGATTAAGCTGTCATTCAGGCAACTGAGGATGGTACATTGGTCAGAGTGACATCTTGTGAGGACCTTAGGGATTTGGGGAAGGACAGCCTGATGCAGCAGGCTCAGAGAAAAGGCTCACAGAGGCAGTGACCAGCAGCAATGGTCCCTGATGCTTCCCTGCGGAAAGCAGCATATTTAGGTGGCGCATAGGCAAAGCACCTCCTTTTCAAAGTGAACGGTACAGTCCTGCCCTGCATAGCCCTCGGCAGCCTTCAGCCTCCCTCCTGGCAGCACAGCCNAATAGAAGGCTTTGTGGTGCTGGTCTGTAGTTCATTTATTTCACTGTGGCACAATGAATCCACTTTCATGTAAGTGCAGAAGAAACAACTAGCTGCTTCTGATTTGCAGGGGCTTTTCCTTTGTAATTTGCAACTACTGTGTTACTCCCACAAGACTTCAGACCCATTTGTAACAATCTCTTCAATGGACCGGCTATCTTTGTTAATATTTGTCTCTGCCTACTCATAAGAGTAAAAGAGCTTGCCTATACTGCAAGACAAAACCATGTTGACTCTACAGATAATTGCCAGGCTGAAAAATCCAAGAAGTATTGCAACTGAGTACCCTCAGTACCAGAGGGCTGAGATTATTCATTTTAACAGTCTTTGTTGTCTTGAACTCTTCTCAAGATCTAGAGATCAAAAGCAAGTTGATTTCTATGTTCATGCTCAGCTGTGTGAAATGAGTGGCTTTGCACTCACTGAACACAGGCTCTTGTTGCCTTTCACATTTGCTTTCTTTGACCCAGTCCCCAATAATAAATATTTGCACTTAAAATTAATAACTCAGTCTGCTGTTCTGAGAAAAGGAAAAGGTCACTAGCTGTGTTTCTGTCTTTTAAAGGAAAAGGATTTTGATGTAATCTCAGTGTTGGCAATCTGAAAACTCAAGGCCGTACACGAATTTGGCACTAGAGTAGCTCCATGTGAGCGATCCCAGTTGTTTCAAGAGCAAGAGGGGCCACGCTGCAGTGGACCTTGGAGTTTCCAAGCCATGTGGAGGATGGCTCATGTCCAGTGAGGCTGATGTCCCAGACGCCCATCTTGCCATGCCCCACACCGCGGCAGGGGACCTCTTGGCTTCCCCTTGCAGAGCTGTGCGGGATTCAAACCTGGTGGCATGACTTCAGTATGGCTGTGTCTTCACCTTTTCTTTCTTTCTCAGTTCCATCCCTGGAGAGAACAGACCAGATCTCCAGCTTGTACCGCAGAGAGGAACAAATGGCACAAAACTGATTTGTACTGTGAAATGCACTGTGATGAAGGCCTGGCCCATATGATCTGAAGTGGACCCTTTGCCACTTTATCTAGGCAAAATCACAAGTACCTCAAAGACAGAGTTTCATCCTTAGCTCTCAGCTGCCTGGGTTTAAGTAAGCTCCATGCTATTACACTAATCATTATTTTTCTCTTTTAATTCCAGTGTGCCTGAGCATGAAGCAGACAAAATATGGGCAGAAGGAGCTGCAGGATGAGATAAGATAGAGGCTTAAACATTTTTCAAATTAACCCAATTGCTTTGTGTCATTTGAGGAGATAACATGCTTTTTCTTCTCGTGGCTAATGAAACCGAGACTTCAGAAATCCCCAGATCAGGAGGGCGTGCTCGGTCCCAGTTCTGCTCCTGTTGCAATTGCCTGGGCAAAGGGGAGAGGCTGGCCCTGCTGCCAGGAGCAGAGCGCCCCAACCAGGGCCACCTACACTAGTCAGTGGGGAGCCAGGGCAGACATATCCCTAGGCAGATATACCCATTTCCACTGCCTGTCCACAGCATAACATGCCAACCATCTTCCTCAACTGCATCCCAAGGGGAGAGGTTTCCACCCACAAAAGTGAGTGCTCCTTCAGCCCAGTGAAGGCGCTGAGCTCAACCAGAGCAGTCAGCTGCATGTGGTCCCAAACCCTTCAATCCTACAAATCTTCCAAACACCCACATTTTTTTCCAGGATATATGCTACATCAGAGTTTAAATTGTATTCATACCATTTTTCTCTGATTTGCTCGATGCCTGTAAATGGCTTACAGCATCTAATGGTGCTTCAAGACTTACATATCATCAATAGCACAATGAGCCAGGATCAGTGCCACAAGGATTAAGCTGTCATTCAGGCAACTGAGGATGGTACATTGGTCAGAGTGACATCTTGTGAGGACCTTAGGGATTTGGGGAAGGACAGCCTGATGCAGCAGGCTCAGAGAAAAGGCTCACAGAGGCAGTGACCAGCAGCAATGGTCCCTGATGCTTCCCTGCGGAAAGCAGCATATTTAGGTGGCGCATAGGCAAAGCACCTCCTTTTCAAAGTGAACGGTACAGTCCTGCCCTGCATAGCCCTCGGCAGCCTTCAGCCTCCCTCCTGGCAGCACAGCCTGCCAGCTGGGGCCCTGGGATCATCAAGGCACTGAGAGATGACTCCTTCTATTATGCACACATATATCATCTTGCGTTGACTCCGGATCCCAGCTCAGCCATTGCACATGAGAGGGTAGTTTGCAAGGTCTCTACCAACAAACAACACTTCCTTTAGGGCACAGATGTTGGCTTTTCAACACCTCCCTGTAACTTTACACGCACAGTCTGGGTTACTGTCGTGGTTTAGCCCCACTCGGCAACTAAGCACCACGCAGCCGCTCGCTCACCCTCCCCCTCCCCGGTGGGATGGGGGAGAGAATCGGAAGGGCAAGAGTAAGAAAACCCACGGGTTGAGATAAGAACAGTTTAATAATTGAAATAAAATAATAATAATAGTAATAATAATAATGATAATAATAATAATAATAATTGTAATGAAAAGGAGAACGAGAGAGACAAACAAAACCCAGGGAAAAGAAAACAAGTGATGCAACCGCTCACCACCCGCCGACCGACACCCAGCCAGTCCCCGAGCAGCGATCGCTGCCCCCCGGCTAACTCCCCTCGGTTTATATACTGAGCATGACGTCATATGGTATGGAATAGCCCTTTGGTCGATTTGGATCAACTATCTTGGGCCGTGCCCCCTCCCAACTTCTTGTGCACCTGGCAGAGCATGGGAAGCTGAAAAAGAAAGTCCTTGACTAGTCTAAGCATTACTTAGCAACAACTAAAACATCAGTGTGTTATCAGCATTCTTCTCATGCTAAATCCAAAACACAGCACTATGCTAGCTACTAGGAAGAAAAGTAACTCTAACTCAGCTGAAACCAGGACAGTTTCTTTTGAATCAAGATGTCACAGCATATAGTTTATAGCTGTCCTCAGACCCACTTCCAGGAAAGGATTCTGACTGTGTCACCCCACACCACCACCTCTGCACCACACCTGCTAAGGTTACTGTACCTCAACTCAAGCAGGAAGAGCATGTGTTGAAAGAGCCAATCTTTCCTGCTGTTCTCTTGGTGCTGGACCACTGGGAAAGCCAGGCATGCTCCCTGCAAAACTCCCCTAGAGCACATTCACTCACCTCCATCTTAGAGAGAGTATGAAATAACTGCTGAAGAAATTAGTCTTGTTTCAGGCATAGTACCCACTCTCCCACCTCATCACCTCTCTACTGATTTTATTTTTTTTTTTTTCAAACTAACTGACCTTTATGGCTTTAAGACTCTGCTCTATTTAGGTGAAATGGGTACACCTACACCCATCTTTGAAGTCAAAGGGAAACACCTGAGGACTTCTAGAGCAACCTGTTGATTGCCTGCCTGGGTAAGGAGGGTACCAGCTTGCCTGATGGCACTCTGAGATGGGGTAATATCCAGGTGTCCTCCCACCTGTAGGTTTTTGCACACCTCAGAGTAGCTATCTGCATGCTTCAGACATTGGCCTCTGGCTGTGCATAAGGTCAAACTTTCTGCTTGTGTTCTGGAGGGACAAGGCATCTAGTCTTAAGGACACTTGGTGGTACCCCTCAAAACACAGCATAAGAAAGTTGGTGTTCCCACGTCTCCCAGTCTGGCCACAGGTCTTTGCAGTATTTTGGTATATTGAGAAAAGCACCAGATTCTGTAATCAGAAATAAATATACCTGTGTATCTCTACTTTTATTAGAAAAGGAGGGATGGGAGAGGAGAAAAAAAGTTCCAAACATACTCTCAGAATGCCTGAAATTTAAAAAAAAACATGTTTTCTAAAAAGTAAATAAAGGATACTGAGTGATTTTTGCTCTGGTAATTTCAAAGCAAACGGCATGATTTTGGCATCTCTTAGTCATGGTCATGACTGCTTAGGGCTGTCATGCTTATAGAGGAGGTGGAACTAAAGAAAAGAATCCCCAGCAGAATAGAAACACACTGAAAAATAGGACCAGTCCTTTGCCTTGTGTATTCTGAAGCAGCCCACTCATTGGTTAGAGATGCTGGACTAACTCTCCCATCACTTCCTAATCAGAACTACCAACATACCTACACTCCTACAAAAGCTGAGACAGCCCACTGAATTCAACTTGGCATCAACTTAGTAGGCATGTGAGGTGTCACTTACTATAAACCACAAGGATAAAGCTGTCAGTGTCAAGGCAGTACTCTGCAGTGATTCAGGACATTTGATCTTCAGTTGGGGCAAAGCATGATCAATGACACAAGAGAGTGAAGACGCTTTGCACAGTCCATGCACACATCGGCCCTCGGGTCCCAGAGGGCTCCCAGCAATGTTGGCACTCCAGCTGTCGTGTACTCCCAGGCTGGCGTGGAGTAACGGTAGGTTGAGCATCTGATTCTCTATAATCATGCTGGGTTTCCATAGCTCTTTTCCATAAACAGTCTGATCTCTATTTCAATAGTGCACATGTATTCTTCTCCAAGACTCCTGTTTCCATCTCTGGCTATTCACTCCACCCTTCCCCACACTGTATTGCAGTCATTTTCTCCACCATCTGCTGCAAGGAGCTCATTTGTCAAATGGACAAGATCTTTAAGGACGTAAAGGAAGAAGCCCCTCAACACAGCTTTCATCCCACTGTATTTGTTGGCAGGAAGCCAGGCACTAGCCAGCCATGGAGAACTTTGCAGGGCCAGTTTGTTTAAATGCATTTTAAAATAAATGTTTGTCAAGGGCACAGTGCCCTTGTGTCAATAGAAAGGGGCCCACCCTGGGAGGAAACCAGATATTTGAGAATGCCACTTCTCCCGGCCAAGGGCAGCCACCTGCCCGGGACGCTGCAGGTGCGGGGGGACCACACTCAGCCCCTGGCTACTGCTGGGAGCAGAGACAGTGCCAATTTGCTGCTGGTGTATGTGACTCAAGCAGAAAACAGAGACACAGGGCTAGGTGGGCCGGCAGCAGCTGGAGTTGACCCCAGCCATCAAGGTAGCTGGGCATGCTACCAGCCAGCTCCCTGGCCTTGCTGCCTGGCTCTGCATCTAGACTGCTGATTTTGAAAGACACTGAAAAAAATGCAAGAGGATGCTCCCATGATGTAAGGACTGGGGTGCTTTGTGGAGTTAAAAGCCAAACTCCCTGCCCTGAGCACAGTCCCCCACATGGGAGGTATTGCAGATGAGCACCTGTGAACTCCAACATAACCACCTCCACAGCAGTGCCTCCCCGGGCACAGTGTGTAGGGGGGAGGCAGGGGCTCGTTTTCCAGCTGCAAACTGCTGAACTGATCCACTGACTGGTAGAGCTGAGCACTCACCTCGTCACTGCCTGCTCTGAAGCAGTGATTTTTTTTTTTTGTTATTTTTCCCCGAGACTCCTCCCATGTCCAGTGCCTCCCCGCAGCAGTGAGGCAAGGCTCAAGGCTCAGAAAGATGCACGTTTTAGAGGAGCACAGAACTGGGGCTGGCAGACCACGCCAGCAGAGACCACATGGAGGAAGGCAAAGGACTGTAGCGCACAGAGCTCATTAGTGTGTGCCAGCCAGGTGATTCACTGCTCTGGCCAAATGACGGCCAGAACTACAGTCACACCATCACAGACCGACACAGACTGTATTTACGCCACACCTTCAAGAAGAGTTATACGTCAGCATGAATATTCTCCATATATCTTTATATTCACTCAAAGCTAAACTGCTTCAGTACCAAGGGATTCTTAGTAGAGACATGAGGGAGGAGGAGAGATTTGGGAAAATGTAAGAGCTCTAAAAGTGATATAAACCAGCCTTCCTATAAACTAGGGTAGTGTGAGTCTAGGGCCCATGCCCAGATAGGACTTGAAATAAATGTCCTACATTAATCAGGGGAGAACACAGGAAGGATCCTAGCTCTCCAGCGAGAGAAGGCATGAGTTTCCAGCCCTTATGGTCTCTGTAAATGTTTAATTCTCCGTTGTTTAGAACTGATTATTTCAGACCCAGAGATCAGATCAATGCACTTTTTCATATTTAATGGTAAGCAGGAAATACTGTGGCAAATCTCACAGTTCTGTGTCAGTGGGAAATGGGTACAGGGAGAATGGAGGGAATTTATTACAGAGGCTGGGAGGTCATATTCTCCTGCTAGAGTTTGGGGGAGCCCATGCGAGGGGGAGATCCGGCTGGTATTTTGGCAGTGAGAAGGAGCCAGTGCTTTCAGCCACTGTCCCGTGCTGCACCCCACTCCCTGTCGGCAGTGACAGCCATGCCACTGCCACTGCCTAGCATCATTTGGAAAGGGTCCTTCCCCCATCCTTTCTACGCAGCCCGAGCATGGCACGCACTACCCGTTCTTTGCCCTCCCTGGCTCTGAAGAACGATTATTCAGTCCTTATTGTCGACGGCTATGCAGTAGGTCTGAGTCACGGAGATGTAATGAAAACAAGCTGGAGAATTTAAAATGCCAGCTGCTGCCCGATGCCAAGGCAAAATTAATCAGGCTCCTTGATCACTATTGTGATTGCTAACAGAGAAGCGTACGTATATTAACTTGGTTTCCTCTCTATTGTCCAACCTGCCCTGGGGTTGTATAATTTACAAGTAATTAAGTTCAGCAAAGATTATTGAAAAACAGAAAAGGATGCCAACCTAACTTTCTTTTATTCATCTGCCAATGAGACTATGGTATAATTTACCATTTAGCTTTGGAAATCTCTCCTATAGATTCACACTAAAGGGGACTTTATGCCAAAACCTAAAGGGTTCGTCCCCATCCCCTGGAAGGAATTGTATCAGACTAAAAATCACTTAGGAAAATCACTTCTGCCAGTAAAAGGCCATTTAAGTCTAAGACCTCACCCCTTAAGTCTTTACAGAGGTCTAACTATCATAGAAGTCAAATAGGAGGATGTCATTTCGGGTCCATGGAAAATTTGTCTAGACAGGGCATTAGAGGGAGAGAGAAGGAATATTCTTCTTTATGGTACTAATCAGGATAACACAGACTCTGGGCTAATGTTTAGATCCACACTGATCTGCAAGAGCTCTCTCCAAAGATGTTATAACATGACACAACTATGGAGTAAGACTACCTGGGTATTTGGTGGCTTTCCAGCCAGAGGAGCAAAAGTTTTCCATATTTAGACCTTAACAAAAATCTTAATTTAAAACATATTCTTTCACAGGAAAAAAATATTCCAAACTGTTTAAGAAACATGCCCATGAATGTGCTCCTGGATTTTGAAGTCAGAGAGCTAGCTTAATTTTTGCGTAATTTTAAAAATCACTGATGTTTTGGTTCTGAAATTTTATTTAAAATATTCAAAAATGGGTGTAACAATTGAAAGATAAATTAATTAGCTCTGATACTATTAAAGTTCACCACAAGGCATAAAGGAAAACCACCTTTCCATCTGAATCTCTGTCTTTTTCTCAGGAGAATTTAAAGTATCCACACTTACAATAGAGGTCCATCTACCCCAGTATCTTGTCTCTGCCAGTGGCTATTGGTAACTGCTAAGGAAAAACATGATCCTTGCTGGATTTTTTATCCACAGTCCAGCCATCAGTGGTTTGGTGATTTCCTGAGCCAGAGGTCATGCCCAGGCCATCAGCGTCAATACGTCTTGATGGAACCTTCTCCCGCCTTATTTCATACAAACATAGAATCATAGAATGGTTTGGGTTGGAAGGGA
>VYZW01053773.1:1215-13479 GCA_013401315.1 Balaeniceps rex
ATTTTTCTAGCCTTAGTCTAGTCCTTCAGCTACAAAAATACTATCCTCAGACACTGCAACAAACTTGGGTTTTAACTTTATTTTTAAAACAAAATATCCTTATTACCCTTTGCCCCAACAAGACGTATCACTGCAGATTATACTCTTACAACAAGCTTAGCTGTCACCTTCTGTTTAATTATATGAACTGAATTATTTTCAAGACCTTACTTGTCTCATTGGTTGTGAAATTAAAAACTGAAAGTCTTAATACAGAAGCACCTAATGCAATATTTCAAAATTAGTGGTTTTTTTCTCCTTCCTTTTTAAAAAAAAAATTCGTCAGAATTGAGTTATTTCTGAAGAATGTTTTCTTCCGTTCAATCAGACTATTTTCAATGATCTCCATCAAATATTAATAAGCATATTAACTGTTAATAATGTGCTTTTAGTAGACAATCTGTAAAAATAAAGACAGATTAAAATTTATAGGTAAATGATTTATGTCACTGTAACTTTGTAAAAATGCAGTTCAGGATTAGAATTAGAAGCATTGCAGAGCACTAACATGGGACAGGGTACCTTTTTTTTTTTCATATGAAAACTTCAACAAAACATGAATTCAATTTCTAAATGATTCATCTTTTTCCCTTCCAGATATACACAGACCTATAGAGTAATAACTAAATTCCAAACTCATTATTTTTCATAATGATTATTTTAAGAATACATCCATGGTCTAAATATATTTAGATCTGCAAAACAATAATAGTCCTAAAATGTTTTTGCAAAACTAGTTCACGAATACTCTAATTTTCTCCTCAGTTTTTCTGTAACTGGTAACTAAGCAGTGTCAGTGCAACTGAAAACCACTACTAACAACCATACCTTTACATAGCATCTTTCATCTGGAAGGATTCCAAGGGGCTTTGCTTTTATTACTTCAATGTAAAGGTCATTCATTTCCAAATGACAGTTTCTTTATACTCTCCTTCCTGTGATGCAAAGACATAGAAATGAAAGATTCAGTGAGCTTTCAGGCTAAGCTATATTGCTTTACACTTTCCCTTTACGATTTCGTGTGACTTCCCTCCCCCACACCCTGTCCAAAAATGAAGGGATGTAAAATCAGTATTGTCATGCCTAGCCCCTAGAGCCACATTTGATTAAAAATGCAGGAATTAATGTGCCATTGGCTTGCTATGGTCTTAACATATAGTTTATTATCCAGTTTATAAGAAGCATGTTATTCATATAATTGGCATTATTAGAAACATAAATTATTGTATAAACGTAGATCTCTATTTTTAACTGCTGTGGCTTTCATTAGAACTGGCTAAAAAAAATACTACGATCAGTTGTTTCAGGAATGATCTATATTAATGTCCATGTCTTCTGTCTGTCATCTGGAATTTTTTGGCTTTCTGGGGAAAATTAAGTACTATATGAAAAGATAAGTGGAAATAAAGTACAATCTATGAAGGAAACTGTTCAGTTCATGTTTGGCATTCCAGTACAGCTTTGAAAATTGGAGATTGATAAAGGNTGCTGCTTCTTTGAATCTTTTGCTGTCCTAGATTTTGTTACTCAGAAAAGGACATTGTGTATTGTGTATTGTGTATCAAAAAGACACTATCATCTTACCACTGCATCAGTCTTAAAAATTATCTATAGTAAGCCCAGAATTAAAAAGGATCGCAAAGAAAAGCCTTACCTTCTCTATAAACGGCATGTGTAACTTCAATCACTCAGAGTTCAAGTAAGCCGGCAGTTACTGTATCATGCTTTGCTTTAGGGTAGGTCATAAAGACTTATAAAGCAATTCAAAAAGTGTGCATATAAAGTTTAGCATGCTGTTTTCTTTCTTGTTAGACAAAACAATTTAACCCCTTCTTGACTTTTTTCCCTCCTCCTCCTCTTCCTTACACACCAGCAATGGGCAACTGCCTTGGACTACAGTGTAAATTACCACAGGTTTGCAAAAATATGATCATAGCAATAATAGAGCAAGAGGTCATTGACTTGACCTCATTTCAGGTATTTTCTCACATCTTACCACAGCTTCAGAAAAAGCCATTTCATCAATATTTTCTTTTTTTGGAGATGCCAGCGGGATTCCTAAACCCAGGTTTACCTACAGTAGTCTGTTTCAACATCATAGATTAAATTTTCAAAGCATTTTAGACACATCTCTTCTACATTTTTTAATGGGAACAGGTTGGCTAACCTTTCCTTTTCTACCCTCCTTTGAAATGGTTGAACATGAGAAATCATGAGTGAACACAGAGATTCAGAAGAACTAAAACATATGGAGGCTACAGACAGTAACATGATCACAGGAAAAGTAGGAGCCTCCCAAGAAAATGTGTGAATAGTTTCCCATATTGCAGCAGCCATGCAAGAGGCTGGTGCACAGAAAACATGGCTCAGCTGCCTCTGTCAAAACCTAATCCAGTAAGAATTGTTCTATAAGAAAGCAAGAGGATTATATCATGATAAAGAAGATTGATTTCTGAAGGCCAAGATGGCAGAGCCTTGAATGCACAAAATGATATTTCCACATAGCTACAGAATACGTATGAGAACAGTCAGAATAACCAGGAAGGTGTTGAAGCTTGCTGATGTCCTGGGAGTGCACGGCCATCCCTCACCTCAACAGGAAAAGTCTCACTTCTTTAACAGATCATGAGTTCTTTCCTTTACATCCCTGTAAATCAGACATTTAATGTCCATACAGGTATCAAAACCCAACTTTATTCCTACAAATACATCAACTTCCTTTTCTGGCTGACATAAACAGTGCTGTTCTTTTAACATCAAATTAAGGCTTTTTCTCTGCTTTTAGAGTGTTAAAGGGAACAGCTGAATGGATGATAGAATGATGTGCTGTCCATGTGTTTTTGTAGGACTGAAGCATTACAGAAGTGTTTCTTATAACAGCTCCATCAGTGACCTTCCCTTCATTTCCTCTTATTGCCTTATCAGTGGAAGGCTGGAAGGAATACCCAACAGAGGGTGGTAAATTAGACTAAATTAAACACATTCATATCTATTTCCCTTAAATTTATCTCATATAATGATATAAGAGAAAGAATTAATATGTTTCAGATATTATAATTACACATTTACTGAGATCCATCCATAAGATCACTGTGAGAGGATTGTTTCTGTCCTTCAGACACCAACGTGATGCCTACCGAAGCCACTAGATTCTCACACCTGTGTATTCAAGAGCATTGACTGACCATAAGATGTGCAGCAGTGTTAGCTGTATTACAAAAAGATAGACTCTCTGTTCTTTTTTGCAGCCTCAAAAAAGTCTTGCATTCTACGTAGTTATATAATCTCCAATCTTTTTTCTTTAGAAAATACATTAAATACACCAAACTTTTGGTTTTGTTTTAAAATTTTTGACAATGAAGGAATGCAAATTTTTAACTGACCTCTGAATGTAGCTTGTTAATTTAGTTATTAAATTAAACACATTCTGGAATCCTTTTTGGGCACAGAGGTCAGGTGACAGGGAACAGCCTGCATTTATATTTCCACATCTTTTCCTCTGAACAGTCTGGCTCTACACAGACTGAAACCAGTCCACGAAAAGTTACAGCTCCTGAATATGCCTGGAAATTCTCTAAGTGGACAATTGACACCTTCCAAAATAATCTCAGGAAATAGTCTAACTGCTTGATAATAGAGACAGTCACGTTCAACTGCCTAAGAATGTTCCTGCGTATTACTCAAATTATTAGTGTAACATAGCCAAACAAAAATTTTTTCAGAAGAGACAACAGTAGAGGATTAGTTGACTAGACTGTATTTCTCTTTCTTAAGCAACACAATTTCCAGGCACTTACTGAAATTTATAGGCATAGGTCTGTCATTGAAACTCTAGCAGAGTGGTTCCAAATCTGTGCCAATATAGGTTACAGCACGACTGGATCCCAAGTTTTTTAAACAGTTGACACAGTACTTACTTTTATGAAGAACTATAAAAAAAGAAATAAAGTAAACTGTATCATTCCCGTCATCTCCATGGACAGATAAGATTAAGTCCACATGGATTTCTGCAGGGAGAATGTGGAGGAACAGAGTATAAACTTTCAGAGTTGTATCTCTAGTCTTGGAAAAAAAAAAACAACTTTCTATATCGGTTTCAAAGGTTTTGTAGGATTCATGAGCAAGAATGGAGCCTGTGTGCTGGCTGTTCTCCATGACACTTCTGTATAACTTTGTAACCATATGAGGAAAAAGAAAGAGAATGTTTGTATAGCTGAGTTATGGGATCTATACTGGATGCAAAAACTCAGATTCAACTGTTCTGCCGACTTGGAACACAGAGAGGAAATCTGGTCTCCTATATTTCAGAAGCACACCAGAATCAGCAGACTCTCATGCACAATCTGAATACCTTTCCAACAAGATAAATTGATGCTGAAGTGTTAAAATACGTTGCAAAAATACCAAATACAAATTTAATATATATGTAAGAGCAGTCATTTGAACTTTTAACTCTCAAGACTCTGTGTTGGGCAACATTTCTAACTTGGTTTTCTCAGTTTGTCCATTTAAGAGGTTTTCAGCTCCATACAGAACATTCAGATGTTCACTGAAGCATAAAACAGGACTGTGAGATAACTCATCTGCTGCACAGTATTTAGGGTACTTATCCTAGAGATGTGATATACAGTCTGTGACCTAGAGAATATCCAAGCAGTTTACACAAAATGAAATAATTTCAACAGAAAAGACCTAAACTAGCTCTATCTTGGATGCAACACATGACGATTGAGAATATCGTCATACTTAGATTTGAAATTCCTGAAGCAGAGCAGGATTATGAAGCTATGTTCTTCCATAATCACAAGGAAATGCTATAAAAATGTATTATTTTGTAACATGGAAGCCCTTGTTATTTGGTGAGTGCTGCATAAATCCACCAACTAATTTTCTTTTGTTAAATATATTTAAATATTTTTTCTTTTTTTGTCTCAAATTAGAAAAAAAAAATTATCTTTTTGGCTAAATATGGAATCTGGGGCAGGGGTTCTTTGTTTTGGTGACAGTAATGAAAAACTCACACTACTTCATTCAAGAAGGATTCCTTTTCAAGTTTTATGGGTGTCCTGGAAAAAGAATTAATCACACAGTTCTGTTGAGAACAAATATTTGACAACAGCATGGGAGTAGCCCATGTGGAGCATGTTAGGATACAAAATATTAACAGCAGAAGCATGCCAGCTTTGTAGCAGTTGACTTTTTATGTGAGAGTGATTACAGCTGGAAGCACACTAAAAATTAACAACACATAACTACATAACATTAGCAGGAATTGCAAAACTGAACTGAATCACAAAAAAAGCACAGAAGTTGATACTGCAGTATTACTTTAAGTCTATAAAACCATATGCATTAGCTATTGAAATATGGCTTGGGTATCTTTTAATGTTTTTATCAACATGATGAATCTATTTAAAAATATGTCTATTGTAGTATAGCTGTTGTGTAAAGATTTTGTTCACATCCAGAAATGAATTATGCTTCGTGATATTCAGTGATCTATGCACTGGACATTCAGGCTCCTAATGTCCAATGTTCATGTATACTTCCCAATTAGTCACACTATATCAAGCAGAAAGAGGGGGGAGGCAAAGAAAATGAGAGAGAAAGAGCAATAGAAAGTGAGAGAGATGGGAGCATGAGGTAACAAAATCACTTTTTACTTTGCTACTTTAAATAAGAGGCATGAAACTCATGCAGACTTCCCTGGAGTCTGAGTCATCCAATACTCCTCAGCATTTGAACTAGGTACAAGTGAGCAGAAGAGAAAAACAACAATATTACAACTACATGAGATCATTCTTCTTTGTAGATTTCTGAATTCTTTTTTCTTGTCCACGTACAACTCTAAGGCATAGGAAACTTAGCAGTCTTGTCCATGGAGACCAAATTCAACAGCTGTATTGAGCTTCTCTGCAGAAAACAGGACAACAGCTCCCACACAGCCTCCAGGAAAGGGAGTGAGATGCTAACAAAGTCAGGTGAGGGGGCTTGCAGAAAGTACTTTTTCTGACAAGGAGCAGAACTGTATTTAGGGTAGGAAGGAACTTATCACCCACTTGTATCATATTAACTAAAGAGCCTTTTTTTTCTGTCTTTTTTTTTTTTTTAAATGACTTTTGTTTTAGTAAACTGTGTTATTTGTAGCAATCCAAAATTATTAGTCCCTGATTACATTACCACTATGTTCACAGATCAGTTTGACAAGTGTTGTATTTCTAGTGTTGTTGGAACAGATAGGGAATGTGTAGGAGGCAAAGTTTGGAAAAAACCTGTCCAGTGATGATTATGGAAGCTAATGCAAAGAATATGCTTATAATGATATTACAATCAGTGCACCAGTTTCACAGCTCACTGAATCATAGAATTATCGAATCATAGAATCATAGAATCGTTTGGTTGGAAAAGACCTTTAAGATCATCGAGTCCAACCGTACCTGTCCACTACTAAACCATGTCCCTAAGCACCTCGTCTACCCGTCTTTTAAATACCTCCAGGGAGGGTGACTCCACCACTTCCCTGGGCAGCCTGTTCCAATATTTGACAGCCCTCTCTGTGAAGAAGTTTTTCCTAATATCTAATCTAAATGTCCCCTGGTGCAACTTGAGGCCATTGCCTCTCACCCTATCACTTGCTGCTTGGGAGAAGAGACCAACACCCACCTCGCTACAACTTTCTTTCAGGTAGCTGTAGAGGGCGATAAGGTCTCCCCTCAGCCTCCTCTTCGCCAGACCACACAACCCCAGGTCCCTCAGCCGCTCCTCATAAGACTTGTGCTCCAGACCCTTCACCAGCTTCGTTGCCCTTCTCTGGACACGCTCCANAAATCTCATACAATTGGTCACAGCCCATTGGTCCAGCCTGTCCAGGTCCCTCTGTAGAGCCTTCCTACCCTCGAGCAGATCAACACTTCCACTCAGCTTAGTGTCATCTGCAAACTTGCTGAGGGTACACTCGATCCCCTCGTCCAGATCATTGATAAAAATGTTAAACAAAACTGGCCCCAACACTGAGCCTTGGGGGACACCATTTGTGACCGGCCTCCAACTGGATTTAACTCCATCCACCACCATTGTGAAGTCACACAATATTCCTCAGTGCAGTGTTAGTGGGAACAAAGATACTGAAATGAAAACCCAAAGCCCAGAGAAGAAAAGGAGTTTCCTAATTATTTTCACTCTGGTGTCTAAGGTTCATTCTACAGTTAATCCTACAGTGAGAATCCTTAAGTCCTCAGAGAACAATATGTTAAGAAAAATACAAGTTTCCTCATATGTTTAATACTAAAATCTTACAAGAATCACTGTTCTTACAAAATATTCTGCTGTTAACTTCTGGTCTATCACTGTTTTCAGATGTGGTGTAATTCTCTTTAGATCGATGATTTTTTTCTTGTGTAACAGAGACATCTCTATCTGAACTTAGTCCTACAAACTATCTTCCAACTTCAATTTCCATGCAGAATTTCAGTGTAGCACCCTCCCACATAATTCAGAACCTGTTTTTTGCCCCGTTTATAAAGTTGTGACTCCATCAAACTTATTTTACTTTTGACCAATTTCAACCAACTCCCCCTCCTGCTCACTGCAGGGAGGTTGGACTAGATGACCTTTAAAAGTCCCTTCAACCCAAAGTATTCTGTGATTCTATGATTCTATGATTCTATTAGGACAGAAAGCCAAATCCTTATTTGCTTGGCTTTACAACCCCCTGTGTACCTTTTCCATTCCTTAGTAACAGCTTCATTTGCTGACAAGAGTAATTTGTATTCAAGACCATCTCAGATGAACTATTTTACTGAACATTAATGCAGGAGATGACACAGGAGACACACAAGCATCTCTTAGAGAGAGTTTCTTAAAAAACAAACAAAAAACCCCTACATTTGTTATTAAAATTCTTTCTATTTGCATCATTGAAACTAATTCCCAGACAGTAATGCTCTACAGACAAAAGCATTGCTGTCCAAAATGATATCACAACACACACTTTTTTAATTTGCGTGGCAGACGTGCTACTGGAGGTTTGGGAAAAGCCACGCTGCCTGATATTAGTGCTTGGTTTCTGTGCAACACAACATGAAAGATCTGGCACGTGTTTTGTGCTTCCGACTTGATGCATATTTTCTGTATGTTCTTGAATGTCTAAACCAAAAATAACAGTAAATTCAAGTGGTTTTCATCATGATCATAAATCAGTCACATGTGTGGCTAGGTCTAGGTGCCACAAAGTTACACCTCGTTTATCTGTTGTTCATTCAGTTAAACATTTTAAACTAGATTTCAAAACTTCATAGTGAAATTCCATATGAAAATATATTTAAAAGAGTTTGTCATTCCTTTAAGCAATTTAATTTCCTAATTTACTGCTTCGAAGTTAACCAATTTAATTAAGTTAAACCTTATGAAAAATATCTACATAGGAGACTTGTACCAATTTGAAAGAACTCTTTTAAAAGCTGAGCTAGAAAAGTAGGACTCATTTAAATTCTAACACCAAAGTCAGTCCCAGCGAAAGTGAGGATATGAGTGTGCATTTGGAAGTCAGTTGGGTTTATTTGGCTTCGCAAGTTGTTTCCCAGACTTCAGTAGTTAACAATTTGGCTTAAAAGTTTCATTACCTGGAGCATCACATAAACTTTCTTGTTACTGAGCCAGCCTTCAGAACCAAGATGAAGCTCACAAGTGGTAAGGGAAATTTTCAAAGCTCTCCTTTACACCATTTAACTCACCAATCTTTAATCTTGTCCACTTAAAGAAACATTTTAGGGCCAGAGCTTACTTAACCATTTAACTGAAATTTTGGAAGCACTTACAGGAATAAAAGTAGAAAATTGTGTCTGTAATGGATTTTTGAATTCAAAAGAAATAAGACTATATGGGCAGTTTAACCCACTTTGTATTGATTTAAGGAAAAAGAAAATCAGGACTATGTTCAATATAAGACTTTAGTGAGTATGTATCAGCAGATCAAATTTGGACATAAGGAAAAGCAACCTAAACCAACAAAGTTTATATTCTGTTGTCTTTACATAATCAGATGTTCGCTAAGAAGGACAGGGCATACACCAAGATGGAAAAAGATTGTGGCCCCATCAATATTCAGGCAGCTTGGGATTTTCGAAGCAGTCAACAGTAGCATATATAAAGGGACTGTGACCATCCAAAAAGATACACAGGCATTTAGTTACCCATGACTGATGAAGGTATCTTACAAATGTTCTTCTACTGATCTTCTTCTGGTATCATCACTGTGGGGCTTACAGTGCAGTTGTCACACCAAGAAAAATATGATGTTTGTAAAAATGCCTCGAGTATGCAGCTACACTCCCAGTTCCATTCTCTACCCAAGATTTGGGAGCCAAAAATGCAAAGTGCTTCCTTATCTACAGAACAGAATTATAGTTTCAAAACCTGTACCCTTAAGTTTCAATACCTGCATTTTACTTCAGGCAAGACTGGACATGGCAAACCTACTTGTAGAGAACATTCTGAAATTGACTGTAAGATTTGGTATGGTTAGAATAACATTTAATACTTGAGTGTTTAGGCGTCTATTCAGCTCTTTAGCTCCTTAGCTAATTAATCCGCCTTCTAGGACAAGATGTAAAACAGGATAGCAATCTGAGAAGCAGACACAGAAATTTATTAATAAAGGACTTACAAGGGAAAAGAAAGAGTAAATTATCAGGTTTTTAACCTGAAAAGGGCCACAGAATCTGCCACTGTTTTTCCAATCTAACTAAATAGTCCAGCAGGGACAGCATTTCAGGCAAACAGCTTATCTGAAAGAGCAGTTCCCTGATTAAACCAGCAATGATAAATCACAGAGTATTCTCTAGTGCAATGCACTGTTTTAGCCATATAAAATGAAAGAAAAGGATATGAACTGCTAGGCCTTAGAGGATCTAGATCATGAAAGGGAGTTTTGAAGTCTACAGAGAATTGTTCTTGTGTGAAAATATTTAATTTTTTTCTCCTTTTTTTTAATGATCTCAAGGTAGTTTGTGCTTTTCACAGTTTTGATTCACTCCTCAAAAATAAAGACTGATTCTAGAAAAAAATGACTAAGTGTGATCATGATTAAAACTATAATAACAATGACAACAACTTATTTTTAGTAATTACGTGTAATATTTATAACTACATGTAATATTTAATAACAATATAAAATCTACAGTTTAGTACCACTAGTATTGTTAAACTAAGGAATACAAAGTTTAAAATTGCAGAAATAAGATTATCTTAATTTGATCCTTCGATTTACTGCTTATTCTTGTACATATATGTCAGTCTTTAGTATAACCTATATTTATCTGAATTGTACTCATATATACTTATGTGTGGATTTCCTGTCACTTTTTATTTTTACCACAGAACACATCTCATTTATTGCTCAGAGTAGGCATTGATCAATTAACAGTTACTTTTTCATTGTTACACTTGTGTCCCTGGGCCTCATTAAAACATACAATTCAAACAATGCACTACATTTTACCTTGAAGGTAAAATTCACCACTGTTGGAATTTGGGGTTTACAAACAGGAATGAAGCTGTTCTTAAAGGACACAGGAAGGTCTTCAATGATCCAAGGAAAGAAAACACTCAGCATTGGTATTTTGTCCTACAAAGAGCATAATAAGCATACTGTGATGAGCAAGTCAACAGAAGGATGTTGTGCTTTCCCTTGGAGCCAAGACAGAAGACACAATTACAAGACTGGAATTACTCCAGTTTGCTTCGTAGGTAGTCAGGAAAAGGTCTTGTAGTTCAAAGTGGTGCTAAGAGCATGATCATGGCTATAACTGATAGCACTATATATGAGTAATTGTAAAAGACTCTGGAGATCTCTAAGGGGCGTTGAAGGAGAAGAACATTAAAGCATTTCCCAGAGATTCATCCCATGTCATGAGCAAAAGCAGTCAGGGGTCAGAAGAAGTTATAACCTTCTTGTACAGCAAAAGAAGGATGTGCCCTTGTTAGAGCTTCCTGGAATCAATCTTCCATGAATAGTACGGCTAAAGTAGCCAGGAGGGATAAACATAAGAGGGAAATGAAGAGGTGAAAAAATACACATATACGCTTAGCACTAAACCGTGAAGTCAGGATCCTGTATAACCGAGTCACAGATGGACACAAAGGAGAAACTATTTCATCTCCTACATGTTACTGTGAGAAGTCTAGGTAGTAAAAAAATGAAAATGTCTGAGATGAGTTTGCCCTACTTTGGAATTACTGAATTTGGGTTGTAATATTTCAGTAATTCCTAAATGAAATTGCGCTATAAGATTCACATTACTCGAGACTTTCCATTGATGATTATAACCTATTTAGGAAGAATTCAGTGGGGAAAGAAGGAGGGGGATGGTACTATATGTTAAAAATAACTTTAACTGTTTCTAAGTCACCAACATTGTGAAACAAATAAACTTTAGTAATTAGGATTTCCTGTGGTAATAAATAAAGCACTAGATGTAGAGCTGCAGATTACCAAATCACACCAGACAACAGGGTAATCAACCTTTGAAAGACCAATATATCACGTATGGGTGGAAAAAGATGCATTATTGTCAGCAATTTCATATCTTACTGACACATGTTGGAAGTCACATACAGGGAGCCCTTCAACACTTTCAGGATTTATAAAATTATAAAACATAATGTGAAACAAAAATGTGACATCTAATATAGAGGAATTGCAGGGTTTTTATCTCCACATGTAAAGAAGCATCGATCTCAGAGCAAAAATTAACAACTGATACAGTACAAGAAATAATGAGTCAATTATGCCTGAGAGTGCAAAGTCCCAACCTCCACCATATTTACAGTTCATTTAAGTTTTATAAGCTAGCTTCATGAAGTTGATAACAATTATGGGCAAAGTCTATTGGGAGAAAGTAATTAAATGTGACTGATAAGTGGGAATTCCTTAAGTGCCAAAAATATTAAAATTTCTGCTGAAGAAGAAGGCTGTGCTAGCTAAAACAGACATAGAAGGAAACTGAAAACATCAATTAATTAACTAATAATTATGATAGAAAAGAGGAGGAGCTGATAGTCATAAATCTATAGCAAAAGATAGGAAATACAAAAGATTTATAAGGAAAGCAAAGAGAAGTCTACCATTTATATATCTATGTGATTGGCAGTTTTTAAAATGTTTTTCAAACTATTGTACATTTTTAGAGTACATCTGGTGGTTGGATAACAAGCTTCATATTTTCA
>VYZW01053777.1:0-11115 GCA_013401315.1 Balaeniceps rex
TATTATTATTTTCCCTTCCTTTTCTGTCCTACTAAACTGCCTTTATCTCAACCCATGAATTTTACTATTTTTTTCTGATTCTCTCCCCCATCCCACTGGGGAGGGGGAGAGTGAGCAAACAGCTGTGTGATGTTTAGCTGCCTGCCAGGTTAAACCACAACAGTCACTTACGCAGTGCACCTATACAAGGCCTCTCTGATGCTGGAAGGGAAGTCAAATCATGCCTTTAAGCCAATACTTCCCCATTTCTTTCCTGTCGCAAGAAAGAAGCCTGAGCTTCTTCTCACTCACAGAATCTTGGGCAAGGATCTACCCCACTGACATTTCCTGAGGCAACCCACCGGGTGTTGCTACAGCAGCAATGGCTGTGACGTTCAATTTAGTGTTTATTCTTCCCTTAGGAATGTATCCATGAGTCAAATCTCCATCTCTACCAACGCTAATTCTTGGCATTGGTGCTGATGCCTCATCCATTTGGCTTCAAGCCTCTGTATGGGCAGCAGTCACAGTACCGGTAGCATTTATCAGCTGTGTTTCACTATCATCTCTGTTATAACTACACTGTAATTTTAAACAACTGGAAAATTAACCAAATTCCATATATTTAAAGGGAAGATTCTTACTTGATCACAATGCATGAGGCTATTCTGCATATTTTTTGTTTAACATAAGTAAAAAAAAATTAGAATTAGAATTAGAATGGGAATTGAGTTAATCAAGTTGAGTCTTAAATAAAATTAATAGTCATGGTAAACTATAATGAAAGTGAGACGTGTGTCTCATGAGTCATTATTCAGCACAGTATTAACTCATTTTAGTTTTTTCATTATAACTTTAGTTCTTCATTATAACTTTCCATTTAAATGGTATTTTCTCTTACAAACATCCAAAAGAAGTCATATCATGTTTGTGAGACGTACACAAAAAGTGTACTTAATTTCTTAGCACTTGATACCCTTTGACTGAATCAATAAACATCCTTCCCTTATGAGGACTTTCAGAGGTCTTCGAGACAGACTTTAAGCCAGGACTCTGAAACTCTCAGAATACACAAAGTTAGTGAGGCTCAATGTTGGTAGAAGTACCAGGAAGAACAATGTTGGACTTCCCAAGTTCCAATTAGAGTTTTCCTTCAGGAATAATGAAAGTACTAGAAGTCTTCAAGGTAAATATATCCAGTGAAGAAATTTCAACCTGTGACTTTGACAAGAAAACATGTTTTGAAATCTTAACAAAACATTATGAAATCTGAAAGTCGAATCTGTATTTTCTTAAATCCATATGAGAATTACACTAGGCGTTGCCACTCGAATATTTCATATGCAGGTAAGTTATTTGTTAATTTATTAATAGAATTTGAAGTTTAAAAATCTTTTCATTTAAGATTAATCATCAGCAACTCATATTTTTTTGATCTGAGAGCTTTTCCTTCGATGTTAAAAATATACTAGGATGTAAATCACAGTATGGTAAATTTTTAAAATTACAGAAAGACTAACGCTTGAAATTTTTAAGAGGCAGAATTTATTACTGTTATTGTAGTAAGGAACTTTGTATTACTGTTGATGTTTTCCTATTTCTCGGTTCCAACTAGGAACTGGTTGTCCTGGTTTCAGATGGGTAGTTAATTTTCTTCCTAATAGCTGGCATAGTGCTGTGTTTTGGATTTAGCATGAGAATAATGCTGATAACACACTGATGGTTTAGTTGTTGCTAGGTAGTGCTGACACCAGTCAAGGACCTTTCAGCTTCCCATGCTCTGCCCGGTGCACAAGAAGCTGGGAGGGGGCACAGCCAGGACAGCTGACCCAAACTGACCAAAGGGCTATTCCATACCATACGACGTCATGCTCAGTATAGAAACTGGGGGGAGTTGGCCGGGGGGCAGCAATGGCTGCTCGGGGACTGGCTGGGTGTTGGTCAGTGGGTGGTGAGCAATTGTATTGTGCATCACTTGCTTTGTATATTCTTTTATCATTATTATTATTATTATTTTCTCTTCCTCTGCTGTCCCATTTTTTCCGATTCTCTTCCCCCATCCCACCGGGGTCGGGGCGGGGGGTGGGTGAGGGGCTGTGTGGTGCTTAGTTGCTTACTGGGGTTAAACCATGACACTGGTATAGTAGCACTGCATTATTATTAAATAGGGCATTTTGCATACATTTAGGAAGGAAATGTACTCTGCATGTACAAGCCAAAATAAGCAATTTGTTGGTTAAATGATGACCATAGGCTTGGGTGTGTGAAAGCAACAAAATGCAGCATTCGTATCTGAATGAATAACAAAAGAATTCTCTGAAAGATTTGCTTTGGTTTTAGGCACACATTTTCAGGCCCATTTCTGAGAATGTACATCTGCCTTTAAAAATTGATCAGTGTTTTATCATCAAATGGTAAAGTGATGGCCTCAAAGACATTAACAGCATGGTGCATGTTCCTAGTATATGTAGTAGCTTTGTCATGGAAAGAAGCAAACAATTCAGATTTAAATTAAAAAGTAGGTTGTTTATGGTAGTTTTTTAGAAATAAGAGACAGGAATTTTCTACATTTACATGCAAAAGGCAGATCTTCTGACATGAATTCACAACTGCATCTCTTCTGTTAGCTTTTCTCATTGTGCTCTCCAGTGAAAAGGATCCAATGCATGCTGAATTTAGGCAGAATCTTTTATATGTGCATTTGTGATTTATAATAAACTTGGGCCTCTGTGGAGATGTTAGAGCAAAGGAAAATTTTAAAGAAAATAAAATCTAAAAGCTTTTAAAGTATTTTTATTTTTCAAATCTCACTGTGAGGATAAGTGACTAGAAGGACCATGATGTTCAATTACTAATTTCCTACTCCTGTGCAGTGTAAGATCTTCTAGATAAAATGCGTCACGTTAGTGAAAAACTCAAACACTTATTTAATTAAAAGATATTGCATCATGAAAGGCAGGCAGCAGCCTCCTAAAAGTGCTCAGCAATGCACACAAAGCACTTTTACTTATTTCAATTCAATTTGAAACTCAAGCATTGTAAAATCACCAAGCTACATTTTTCTTATAGGCATAATTTATGAAGTAGAATTTCTGGAACTGCAGTTGTTTGCTTAGTTTCTTTCCCCTATTCTCAGTAAAATAATCATGTTCATCACTCACTAGCAGCAGAAAAAAAAGGAGAACTTTTCTTCCACAGCAACTTACAAAGTCTATTCAACTCAGATTTCCTACACATTAATACCCCTTAGTTACTCCAAACACTTTCTGTTTGTGTATAAAAGTGTTCATACTGAAATTTTCTCACTTTTTGAGTAATTGAGTGCAATATCTTTTAACATTATTAGACCCACAATGCAATAAAATATAAAAAGATGCTGTCACTAGCTGATTCAGTTACATTTTTCATATCAAATTTTAACCTCAGAGACTATGAAATGTGCCATACTATGGCCTCCAATTCTTAGAAATTGGTCAGCATGATTCAAACTAGCAGGAGCCTCATAGCCATCTGGCTGTATCTTGGGATCTCTCTCCAGAGAGCAAATCAAGTGTCAGAATGCATCTTTATGTTACAGTGAAGCAACTATAACTTACTATTTCCAAACTTGTGGTTTTGAACTAACCATAGTGAACCTGGAGATAACTACATGATTTGAAACTCAGAATTACACTCCCTGTAGCACACTGACATTGATGGGATCCATGGGCAGAACCTTAACTCTGGGGTGTGTAACCATCACCAGCTGCGTTGTTGCAGAGCGTCATTTGAGTGCATTATGAAGGTGTGTGGGGTGGTAAGAAAACCATCACAGAACTGGAGAGTTGCTGTGACAATCAGTAGCAACAACTTGAAGTTTGTAGTAACCTTTACTCACGGAAATCCTCTTCGCAGTGATCTTTTGGCAGTGGGAAGCTGGTACCAGACACTGAACCTTTCTTGGCTGCAGAGATAATGAAATACCTTTGAGGATACAGGCCTACAAGATGCAGAGCTGCAGAAGAGCATAATTAATAGAGCAGATTTCATTCTCTGTAGCACAAAGATTGTCATCTTAGAAGAGGATATTACAGACCTTGCTTGCTCTGATATTCCCAAAATAGCCTGAGCTTCTATGGTAAAATCCCTGCTGTGGATAAAGCAACATTAGCTTAGATTTGTGCTTTACCATTTCTATGAAAGCACAATACCTAACCACTGAGGCAACAGCCAAACTAGTATGAAACAGAAGAATGTCACTGACGTATAACAGCAGAGGATTGGTATACAAGTCCTATATAATCTCCACAATCCAGTTCTCAGTCTAAGAAATGATTACTAATAACAATAGTTAATAAAGAGATAGAAGCATCTCTTTAAAGAGAAGGCTGCTGAAGCCTTTTTGCAGCTGAACTGCGGGGCAGTTTCTAAGCCAGACAGGTCGATCAGAGCCTGGCAGAAGGGTCTTTCCCCGCCGTGTTGGCTTTGGGGCGGTGTACAGGCTGGCAGAGCCTTTTACATTACTTTTAGAAATGTAAGCAAAGTAATTAAGTGTGAATGATTGTGTTTGTCTCTCCATTTTTACCAGCTATAGTTTTTAAAAAGGATGTCTTAGAGGACTCCCAATAAACCACGGTATGAGTTCCGTCCCATTGTCATCTGGCTATAGGCAGTGCTGCATTGCTATGCTTCACTCACTGTGACTCCCTGAGTGGGTTAAGGTAATTTCTGTGAAGAAAGGGTGAAATACTGAGCACACAGGTTGCACAAGAGAGGTGAATTTTTCTGTCATTTCTTTTAGCCGTCAAAATAAATTAAAATGCACAAACAGCTGGTGCGCCCCTGCTCCTGGATGCAGGTCCTGCTGCCTCATATCTTCAGCTCAGGAGACTTTCACTTTTCTATATTTGTTAAATGTTACTTTTCAGTATTTTTCTAGATCAATTTTGCTTTCATGCTTTTGGTATTACACTTGGGATACATAAACTTTTAAAAAATTGTTTGTTTACCAGAAAAAAAAAGAGGCTGAAGAGGAAAAAGATAAGAAATTTAAAATATTCTGTATGCCTTATTTATACAAATTGGAAGTGTATGGATATTAGATGTATGAAATCTAGAGCTGCTGAGAAGGTGAAATTTCTGTCCCAGGAGGAATTTCAGTATTTTGATGTTGGCTTTATCTTTGAGTAAAATGATAATCAAAATATTGTTATGGCTTTCAGAACAAAACCTTCAAAAAAACCCCTAAATTAAGAAACATTTATATGAAAATATTTGATAAAAATTATGTGGAGTATCAGCATACTGTTTTTATACAAAATATTTAAAAATTGCACATGAGAAATTATGGGAATCTTCTAAGATTCTTTTTATTATTACCTTTTAGATCAAACTTCATATTTCATTACTATTCTTTAAATAAAACCTAAAAAAATTATAAACAGCTGGGAGTTTTGTGCTCTCCTGGAAGAAATCTGCGATTGAATATATAAAATCATTTACCATATAAGTTGTGGTGGCCTCCTCATATAGTTTGTATAAAATGACTTAATGACTTGAAATAGCATAAAACCTTCCAGTCTCTAAATACAAGCTCCCCACTGCCTCTGCTTTTCATGGACTTGGGTTCTTTTGTTTTCTGCTTGTAGTCCTAGAAACTGGGTCCCAGGTTTCCCCAGTGGATTTAGATCCTGTCCAAGAGCAAAAAACCTACCTAAAGCATTATGTTCACAATCCAGCTTTGACTGCAACCATATTGCACAAAACCTATTGCAATAAACTACTTAAAAATGCATTTCGTTTTCATTTGCTCACTATGTTCTAGGCAGCAAGCTGGACATTTCTTTAGCTTGAGATTCAGCAGTCATTCAGTCATTTCAAACGAACTTTAGCCTTCTAAGACCATTATTGTGAAATGACTGATAAGATGATTATTCTGTGACACATGGACAGTAAAAATGGTTCATATATTCTTTGTTATTTACATTAAAATATAAGTGAACAACCTAAAAGGCACAAGAAAAGCTTATAATTGTATATGATGAGATCGGAATAAAGTAATACGTTGCACAAGGTCTTCATTGCATTCCGAACGTGAACAAAAGTGGCTAGCTGAAAAAATAAATGTTGGCATTTAGTACAACATCCAGAGAGAGTATGCCACAAGCAACCAGTAATTAGTTCTAAAACACTCCTGTGAACAGGTTTTCTTTTAGAGATGAGAAATGAGACACACGGCTCAATAGACTCAAGGTACTGCTATAGGCATATTTAACTTGTTTGCACGTTATGAGGCCTTATGACAAATAAATAAAATAATAGAGAATACTTACAACAGAGAGAAGTTGAAGCACAAATGCCAAAATTTGTGTACTTCTCTGTTCAGGCTGAGACTCATTCATCTACAATCTGGCATATTCCATGATTGATTTTCAGATGTTAAGAGCTGTCATTCTGCATGAGCAGAGGCAAAGATCCACATTCTTTTTCTGGAGATCAGGTTAGATAGTCAGACCTGGAAGCTATTAAAGCCCATGCTTTAAATTATATCTGTCCAATAGCGTATGTAAATATATACTTAATATTGACTGATTAAAATATTTACCCATATCCTGAGATATTGTTGCTTAGGTGTGGTCTTTGTGTTTTAACTTCAGGCATTAAGTTTATTCTTAATTAACTTAATTAAGTTGTCTTAAACAACTTAAACATAAACCAGTGAGCTTAGCTATTATATGTGACGACAGCACGATGATGACAAAAGCCCAGAATATGATAAACTAGCCTTTCTAATCTGCCTTCCACATCAGGAGGAGACTTTTCACTGATTATTTTCTTAATTTTTCTTTGAATTGTCTCCAGCTGCACCGTTTGTTTCATGCTGGTTATATTCCAAAGAACTACCTTGAATTAGTACCAGGCACCTGAGAATTCACGGGGAAGTGTGTTTACAAGATGCCTTTTATTTCTAGAAAACCTCAACACTTCTTGGTAAGTTTGGGTCAGTTTTTTCAAAGTTTGTCAACTTTTCTGAATTAGAATTAGGAGCTTATTTTCTGTCTGCAAAACTAACAATAAAATACTATCAGTGCAGGTGACAAGAGGCATGTTCAATCTTTTTTGGAGCTGTGTTTGCCCTGCATATTCTACAACTATGTTCAGAATCTCTGTATATGTGTAAATTTAATAAGTAACAGTTAAGAGTTGAGTCTGTTTCTATGTCATTGCTTTCTCCCTCACTGGGAGGCCAACCTCTAAGGCTCTGAACATCTGCTGTCATGTAGCAGAACGGCAATGCTGGTGTCAGAGTGTAGCACTGGTGCTGGAATTAGGGACAACTGTATTCTTGTTTAGCATATGGCAACATGTGTTCTCATCAGTCATTTATCTGCTAATATGTGCCTACATCTGAATCTTAATGAGGGGGAGAGAGTGCTGAGTGAAAGCCTGCCCTTGGATACATACAGTTCTCTAGAATTGTCACATACAAGGTTAAACAAAGATCGGTTGAAATGAGTTGCTCCCAAAAGTCCACATTGCATACTTTGTACTTATTTCTGCAAGTAATTGGAAATCTTCTAACATTTCTAACTGTCAGTTTCTATGGACGATTCCTACAGGTTCTTCCATCACAAGGGGCATGTTCAGGTTACTGGTAGCAATCAGGATTATGTCCATAAAACATTGACTAGAAGCTGTCTCAATTGCATGAACTGTGTATTGGAAAAAACCACTAGATTTTACTTTAATAATGGAAATGGAATAGTGTTCTTCCTCTGGTAACTACTTAAATCTGTATAGAAGCTGATGAAAGGATTCACTTTACTGATAATTGTTCCATGTTTATGAGAAATAAGATGATGGAAAAAACCAGAACATCAGCTTCAGATAGTTTGGCTGAGATGTTATCTCTGAAAAATAAATATGAGATAGTCATAAAGTCAAATTGATTCAAGGGTATATGACAACACTAAAGGCTCTTCACATTGCTTTGTTTTTCCCTTTCAAGACTGAACAGCGTGTACAGTTTTGTGTATTTCTATAAATCTATGTGGTTGAAGTCGTCATGTAAACATTCACCATAGTTTAATTCACTGCATCTCAGTGGAACTCATCGTTGGGCACTCTGCATGCTAGGTGTTAAATTGCAAGAAATGTGGAACTGATCCAAAACTTAAAAAGAGCGATAATCTCTACTTGATTACAATGGTTTTTTTTTTATAATCAGGATACAGGATTGAATAAATGTCAACAGACCTGATACAAGATCTACCACAGGTGTGGCAAGATCTAGTCACAAGAGAACAATCCAGCTCCTGTTAGAATGGATAGCTAGCTTTCCATCATCATTAATTATTTCTGGATTGGATCCTAAACTGTATCCAAGTGTGTGTATGTTAAGTTCTACAGAGAACCTTTTTCTTAGAAAAAGCCATACTTGCACAGGTGGTGTCTGGCAGTTTGGAAAATGCAGTTCAACCTTTGTGTGAAAGATAAGCCCAGTGGGAATTAAAAAAAAAAAAATATAAATAACTTGTTGCAAGATTGTTTTTCAGCTACTGCTTGACTGAGGAATGCACCAAGTTACCTGCTTTTCTTTTGATCATGGACTATTCTTGCATTAAATCAATTACTGTTCCTTTGTAAATACCCCATGACATTGAAGTTTGCTACTCAAACTATTCTAATGTTTAATGCTTAAATTAGTCTGCTCTGTTTAAATGGCACTTTTGGCTTTTGTACTCAGGAAATGATTTTGCAGTAAAAATGAAGGACAGCAGAATAACAAAGGTCTCAACTCCAGGAGATTCCTGAGACTATCCTGATACCTTAATGCAATGTTAGTACCATTTTGTGTTAGAAAATTCTTTCCATTTCCCCAAAACAGACTTTTTTTTATACAATTATATCAGGAATTTTTGACATTTCTAATGGGAATTCTGGTATTTCAGAAGACGATTTCCCAAAGAAAAGTCTTTGAGTATTGAGCAAAATCCAAGTAATCAGTCTGAATAGGCTTAGGGCAGCAAAGATCTGTACAGAAAAGTTCACAGAAAGGTGATACCTTGGGGAATGAAGTCCCCACACATGTTTTCTTGGTGAAAGCTCTAGTTAAGAACCTCCTCTGGCTTCAGCATCTTTCCCGTGACCCCTTAGTAGTGCCAGTACAACATATGGAGCCTGATGCTGAATCATCAGGAAGCTGACCTGTGTTAGTAATAACCCACCATTTTGTTTTTAATTTCCCTAGTCCCTCAAACTCTTCTATCTAAGATAAATGAGAGGTGGAATAGAGGTAAGAATTGGTATTTAGGGACGTAGGATGTAGGGAAGGGGAACTGCATGTGTTGAAACAGAAGTCCTTAGTAGAAACGAGCAGGTTGAATTTTGCATTTTTTTCTGTTTGTTTATTACATTGCTATTCACCTTCCATTCAAAAGCATTTTTAAGCAAATCAGGCTTTCTTGTGCCAGTTCTGCAGGACAAAGAGTGGTTGCAGCTACTAGCTGGAGCAAACGTGTTACAAGTAAAGGTGGCTGCTGGAGTCCAGAGTGCCTTTGTCTGATTTTGCACTGCTGTGCTCTGTTGGCAAAGGGTAAGTTGAAGCTGCGTAGGAAGCAGGTTCTGGAAACTGTCTTTAACACAGGAGAGCATTTTAAGTTAGTCAAGGCTTTCAGTGCTGCCAGAGGAGGAAATCCTATCCCCACTTGTTCATTCCAACCCCTTACCTTTTGTTTACACAAGTGCTATCCATGTAGTAACGCAAAAAAAACCCCAAGTCTGGGAACCGATCTTGATTTATTTTGCCAGGTGAGTTGTAACTGGGATCAGTTCCCTGAGCAGCCTCATGAACATTTCTTCTGGCTGAAGTGAAAGGATGGTTTTGTTGGTATATGGAGGGCTTTCAGCAGCAACATTGGCTTACAACAGCTGTCAGTGCTCAAGGAACCATGAGTGCAATTCTCAAGGAGAGACTGGCAGCTTGCTTTAAAACTAAGGGGCAAATGGAGAAACGGCTACCTTAACCTTGATGTTGGTCCCACTACATCTCTTGCATTTGTAAATCAGTTCTACATAGCATAGCGCATGCATCGCTAAGCCCACAAAGAAGATATAGGAGTGCATTCTCTCTGCAAAGCACTGAGCTTTGTGCAACTTCCATTAACACTGAGTTAAAAATATAGCCAAAAGCATGAATCCAGATAAATACCAGATGCAGAGAATAAAAGATATGCTTTAGTCTATCCTTTATCTGGACACCTGCAGTTTCATGACTCTTTCCCAGCTTATTTGTGTTAACCTGACTTTATATCACACTCAGCTGCTTTTCTTGCTTATCCATTGATGCTCCTTCTGGGGCAGATTGTTCCTGGCTGTGTTGTGAGAGCACAGTCTGTGCAACGTCAGGGTATGGCTGCAGTTCCTGCATTTCCCTGTGACTGTTTTCTGTGTTCACTCCTTGAAATTAAGGGTACATTAAAGGAATGGGAACAATATGAGGTCATGTCTTCAGTATCGGGTACAGTGAGGACAGTGAAGACAAAACAGATTACCTATTTTCCTGGTCCTCACATTTATTACTTAGCCATCTGCAGTTAAAGAATGCTAATCTGATGGGGCAAGTGGTTCCGATGGTGCATTTCCAGCTTTTCTCACCTCATTATATTCCTGCATGGGGAAACTGATCAAATTCTTTTTCCACTATTATTTATTTCAAANTTATAAATCTTTGATCAGCGATACTAATGGAAATATAGAAACACCTATCTCCCGATGTTTCCACTTTTCAATAAGCTGTTGCCAGATTATTATTAAAAGAGAATTCTGTTCATTAAAGCTTTAGTCTGAGAGGGACTGAGCTGCTCCTGGGTAGAGTTGTGTGCTCTTAACTCCTGTTGTCTGTACGGGAAGTTGAGGGTACTTAGTTCACAGAATTTGGCTCATGAGCACAGAAAAAGATGCAAGTAGATTGTCTAAGATAGATGTCTAAGATAGGCATCTAAGACAGGAGTGATTCATCCCAGTCTTAACCGGTTGTTTTCAGGTGGACTCTAAAATCAGCCCATCTCTCTGCATTGTCCCAAACTGTAGCCTAAATAACTGTGTTTTGACTAAATGCTTGATTTTTTGCATGGCTAAAATCAGGAGGGAATAAGA
>VYZW01053778.1:4498-20308 GCA_013401315.1 Balaeniceps rex
TGGCTAGAGGGGGTTTAAACTTACTTTTCACCCTCCAGAGCGTTAGGCTATAAGTTATCGGGAATTGTGGGAGATAGTTTAACGCCATCCCGTGGATACTCCCCTGTGCAGAAGAGGAGTTTGCTTGGCGAGTGTTTAGGGATTCCAGGTGCTGTTCCAAAAGCTGCATATGTATTTGTCTGTTAAATATTCATTGGATAGTTAGGGGACAGGAAGATGAATATTAGGTTCCTCCTTTCCACAAAGCCATCATTTCTACAGCCCTCACACACGGTGTGCCCTGTAGCATAGCAATTCTTAGTGAGAGGTGGCAATAGACATGGGTTTATATTTCTATGCAGTGACGCCAGACTTGGCCCAAATTCTGCCACCGTGGTTAATGTTGATCAGTTATGTTATGGAGACAGGAAAGCACGATTTCAGTTCTCAGTTTAGCTTTGGAAGGCTTCTGTTTCCTGGGTGAGGATGAGATCTAAGGATTCCTTTGTCCATAGTTTTTCCTATTGGCCATCTTGGATGACTTCATGATGAGCATTTTGTTTTGTGTAAATCCCGTTCTGAATTACTTAACTCTCATTTACGGCGTCTCCCGCTGTCTAACAGTGCAGTGTGTGTGATACAGTTGCTGAAGGTGTATTTAAGTGCTGTGATGTTCACTTAGTTGCACTTAAGTCCCTTTGTAGTCTTAGGTGTCTGACGTCTGAAATGCCATAGCTATATAAGGACCATTACTGACTTGAAAACGCAGTCCAAAACTTAGACCTGCTGGTTTCAAAATAGAAGTAGTTCATTCTGGTTTTGAGCTTCCACTTTTCCAGCACCAACAGATCTGTCCTGCTGTGTGGTAATATACTATTTTAAAGGAATAGCTTCTGTCTCGGCAATGAATGAGTTTTCTTCCTTTAAACTGAGCTTTTAAGTGAACATAATTCCTGGAAAGAATCTATATAAACATAGAGCAGTCAATTAATTTAACTCACTGCTTAGACTTCAGAATATGTGACGTTCTTTCATTATATTGATGGGTGGTATCTAATTGAAAGATTAGAACAGAACTGGCATCTGAACAGGCAGACTTTTAGGGGAGTAAGAGGAGGCTAGTTTGGATTTGAGACATAAGATCTATCTGGGAAGCAGATACTGGGCACTGTATTTTAGTTTTAAATCTTGGCCTGTGAACCAGTTGGTTCACCCCGAACAAAAGAGAACTTACAAAGATTTGACATTAAAGAAAACACAGTTTCATGGAACAAGGAACTCTGAAGCGCTTATAAACAACTACATTAGGGAACAAACAGCATATATGACTCGGAGTTGTCTTAAGAAAGGCTGGTTACAATTGTTTAAGCAATTAATTCAAAGATCTCCTCTGACTTAGAGTTACTATTTTTCAAAGCTGTATTTTGCAGAAACTGAACAAGTAGGTAATCAACAGGCTTGGATACATCGATTCAGTGTCCCAAATGCACTCATTTTTCCTCTCAATAAGAAAATACTTTTTTCCCCAAGCTTTCTAACCATTTTTAGATTACATTATTGATAAGAAACCTTGCAGGTCTTTTGAAATAACTGCTTATTTATATATTTATCTCAAATACAGGCATGAATTGTGTTTCTAAACACATGAAAAAGTGTGGACAAAATTACCCGAAAGACAGCATTGTATTCTCCTTAGGAAGCAACGCTGCCATACAGTAGCCTGTATTCTCTGCCAGCGTTTTGGAATGTACAACAGGCATAATTACCTGTAAAAGAAATGGAAGGGTAAAAGAACAAGGATTTTGGTATATATAAACATGTACGTGTGCTTACATAACCTGAATTTTTTTTTCTTCCTTGTGTCCTGTCACATTACATTTTCCCAGTGCAAAAGCATGAATATTCACTGATGGAAAATGTCTAAGTTTAAAAAGAAGTTAGAGCTTTCAATTTTACGGGAAAAATGCGTTTAATCACATGGGTCAATCACATGTCAATGTTCTGTCCTTTTGCTGTGTCTTCTGTAGAGGTAAATAGTAAGAAATTGCCTTATCTGCTGTAATATTTTCAATAATATTCTGGTGAAAATACTCTGATTTCTCTGATGATTGGCTAAAAATGTACAAGAAAAATCCTGGGGTTGTGGGGTTTTTTCCCCCCCTAAGCTTTACGTGTAAATGGAGCAGGATTTTTTTTCATTGCCACAGCGGATTTATAATTAAGAGCATATTTACCAATAAACAGACACAAATCCCGTTTTGCTCATACAAGGGAGTATGTATCTAATTCAGGCAGTGCTTAGGATCAGAACACTGCAATTTTTAATTCGTATTGAGAGAGTAGCAAGAAAGGGTCAGTGGTTTAAGCAGAAAGGGAAGTCTGTCATGAACTTGTTGAGAATAGTTTTAGTGGACAGCCTTACTGTTTGGGTCTTGCTCGCCAAGGGAAGTTCCTTCATAATAACAGAGAACTGCAGGATGTCTTCACTGCAAGTTTTTCGCAGCACTTTGCTGATAGGAAGGATACTGCCAGGTCCTCAGATGCAATTTGGACATACAAGGCAGAGCTTGCTGCCATGTCTGAGGTGATTTTAAAGGTATGCCAGGGAGAGACCAGCTCTGGTAACTGACTTCTGCTAGGCTGTTTCACAGCATGTCCTAATGGCATACGGCCTGTGGATTCAGGATTCACAGTGCCTGGTTGAAACTTCTATGACAATCCCTTTCAGTTTTCTGTGGTATAAACAGTAAATGAGAATCACTGGGCTTTTACCCCTGCCTGTTGTAGGTTTGTTGAGATTCCAAATGGGGCCATATGAATGCTTTTTTTTTTTTAAAAAAAAAAAAAAGTGCAGCTCTTGGCAAACTGTTCAGAAAATGTCTCATATTTGCTCTTGATAGATGACATTTGTTTTTAAAATGGCATCAATATCAAAGTTAATATTACAAAAAGAATAAAAATAGCAAAACAAATTAGCAAGTCTTGGAAAAATAAATGTAGCAAAGTCATCCCCCAAAAGCTCTCCCCCTTTATCCTTATAGTAAGCCTAAATATAATTCTGCTTATACCTCTAGTACTTCCAAGGACTGCAGCTTAGCCTAAAATTTCTTTCTGTAGTACTCTTGGGTAATACCTAGTGCTCAATCTAGCAAGTCTCCTCACCTGGTAACAGCCACAGTCTTCAGCCTTAATTAGTCTGCTCTCCCTGGTCTTCTAGTCTTTTCTTGGGAAAGCAAGAGGGGGGGAACCTAAAAAGAAGATGGAAAGTCAAGATGGCAGTTCTGTAGTTACTGGGATTTGAAGAGATTGTGGAACAAAAAGATCATGATGGAAGAGGGGAGAAGAGGGATTCTGTTCCTATTCAAGTTTATCCATGAAGCTCCTCAACCATAACTCACTATTTGATTTACCTGGTGTCCCTTTCCACTTCAGAGTTATCCATGATCCTGCTAGTTTCCCTTCAGCAGCCAGATGCTTCTCAAATACTATGGAGCTTTTCCATTGCACCCTACAATCCACTGACTGACTTGCCTTTTTCTGGACCCTGCTAGCCCTCATATTTCTCTCAGTTCCATCCAGCTCCTCTCACCCATCTGGAAATCACTCACATGTTCCAGCTGTCCTACTCAGTCTTCTCCCTGGTCACCAACCCAGTCTGTCACTGCCACAAAAGTTAATGGTACCTTTATTACTAAAAACCCTGAACTGACTAAGGGCCATTACACCTACAGTTCAACTTCAGATATATACAAAAGTTTCCCCTTTCCCTCCCCTCATTGCTCATATCAGAGAATTCATAGGTCAGCATTATTTCATTAAGCAGTCTGGGATGCTTTTAAGAGTGCATAGCTCCTCAGTGTTTGCATCTTATGATGCAAAAAGAGTATGCATCGTAAGATGCATACAAGAACAAACAACTTTCACTTTAAAATTAAGTATTTCATCAAAAATCACCCAAAGGTTGAAGGCTGTAAAAGTTTTGTTAACAGTGGTGGCGTCCGGCTGAGTCATCAGAAAAGACAGAGTTATTTTGGACAAAATTACTTTGGGCAAAGTAGGAGAACCCTTCTTAGGGTTCTGTTGTAAGAGCAACTTTTGCTAGAGTTAATTATGTAAAGATGTTCTTTAAGATAAATTTATTTCTAAAGCAAGTATGATTTAGTTTTGTGTGCATATTTGCATGTGTTTTATCATACATGCTTTGATAAACAGAACCACCAGGATTTACTTGTTACAAGACAGTAGATTAAGCAGATAAATTTTACTGTTAAAATGAGCAGCAGAATTGCATTAGCTAGAGTAGCGTAAATGTTACTTAAGATTTTGCAGTACTTGCAGGATGCTGACTGTCCTGCCAGAACTATGTGTAGTAGCCTCAGGCAGTTGTTGCCCTCAAGTAGAAACCTGGTCTCAAATTTGTGATGAATTGTTGAGACGTGTCAAGTTAAATCGTGTCATGTTAACACAGAATCAGCTGATATTGCTTATTCTTCCTGAATGTCACAGAGCTTCTAAAATGTATACAAATTCATCTTTCACAAATAAGTGAGGATTTTGAAGGTAAAAATCCTGTATCTGTCCTCCTGCACATCTCAAAAGATTTTGACTGAGTCTGAATTTCATGCATGATACTACTGTGTCTTTATTAATGATACATATGTAGAATATGATAGTTCATATTGTTGTCCAAAACGGATTCTTTACCCGGTGTGCAATCAGCCAATTCCCACACACTCAGGAGAGATACTGCTTTTTATTACAGGCCTGGGTGCTCCACAAATCAAGCACACCAAATGATCAAGTCAGCCTCTATTTATACACATTCATTACCATATTTAATCCCCTAACACGTATGCAGTGCTATGATTGGTTAAAATCTCTTCGCCTACTATTTAAATTAATGAGCATGCTCAGTTGTCCTTCAGTTTGAGTCTGGGGTGTAACTGTGGTTGGATCACAAGGAAAATGGCATCAGGGCAATTATGAATTACTGAAGGACCTTGGACTCTCGAGCTCCCGGCAGGAAAAGGTGGCTCGCGGAATGTCAAATCGAGCACTTTTCTCATCAGTTGACATTGTACATATTGTTGCTAGCAAAAGTAGAACTGTTGTTAGTTCATAATATTATAATTGTAATAATTGTTTAATGTAATTGTAATTGATGTATTCTTGACTGTTACTAAAATTGATTTTTGTGAAGGGCAAGAGCCAGACCCCAGCGGAGGAAGGTGTGTGGGCAACAGAAACAGAAGCTTGTGTCAAGGGCTGATTTTAGGTAGGGTGTGGTAGTACGCTGGGACCAACAGAACTTGCCTCATGACGCGTAACATCTAAATTCCAATTGATCATGTCCAAATTTCCAATTAGTGACAAAACAACCACCGGCTTTGACCAAGGTGGACGGGCCACCTTTACTTAACCCGGAAAAGGAACATGTATAATTTTATCTATGTTCGATAAATAGCCAAATGCCTTGTCATCTAATTAGTGACGTGCATGAATGGATGAACAAGATTCCCACTGTCCCTACCTACTATCCAGCGAAACCACAGCCAAGGGAACAGGCTTGGCAGAATCAGCAGGGAAAGAAGACCCTGTTGAGCTTGACTCTAGTCTGGCGCTGTGAAGAGACATGAGGTGTAGAATAAGTGGGAGGCCGGGCGCGTGCTCGGCGGTGCGGGGCGACCCGCCCGCTGGCGTCCCGGCCATCGGTGAAATACCACTACTCTGTTTTTTCACTTACCCGGTGAGGCAGGGGGGGCGAGTGGGTGGTCGTGATCTCCCCCTGCCAGAATTACCTTTCCCCTGATTTCCTTCTTGGCAGATCTTAAGTAACTCCTCATGGTTTACTGATCAAGTCAGTAATGGATCACCTAGACTTCTGCTCCCAGACAATCTGTTAACTTAAGACAAAACCACATTGTATGATTTAGTTAGGGTCACCTTAGACCTTTGCTCTCAGACAGTCTGTTCACTAAGCAAAAGCATAGTTAGGGTAGGGCCTTACAATGGACATCTATAGCAGCATCAGTTTTGGACAACAATATGATACTCATATGGATGCTCTTTTACCACTTCTATAGTAAAAATAGTTTCAGCTGGTTCATAAAGACATATACCAGCAAATATTTAATCAGAAATGGCAATCAGTACTCCGGTGGCCTCAATATAATTCTAAAAGGTAAGTGCTAAATATTCATCCTCTGATAGTAAAATTTCTAATTAAAAAAAAAGAGACACATACAAATACATTAGTTATTTTCTACAACCATATATTTCAAAGTGATAATTGCCTTACGATTATGACCTATGAAGTGTTAGAACCAAAAGAAAAATGTTTCAAGCAAAAAAAAAAAAATTTTTAAACAGTTTGGCTCTATTACTCAAAGTATTTAGATGCCCAATATGCCTGCAAGTTGAGTGTTTGTTTTTTTCCTGTAGTATGCATAATTAACATCAATAGTACTATTATTAAACAGACAGGGTAAATCATGGATGCATAGTCTGTTTTAGATATTTTTATTAGGAATTACAAAGTCATAATTTACTTTTAGACTGTGACACAAGCAAGTTCTAAATGCAGCTAAAGATGAGGTTAGGTGAGAAGAGCAACATACAATGTTAAGATGCTTGCCGTTTTACAGGTTAACAAAGCATGTTAAATACTCGTAAACCAATACAGTGAACAGGTAATGACCAAAATAATGAGCATAACACTGCTTTCTTTCCTCTGCAACATTACTGTGACAAAATACAGCTAAACCATGTATAACTACCTTCAGTGAACAGTTTGTTTGCTATTGCTCACAACCGGGCTAGAGATAAAGGGAATGGATAAACTTAAGCTCCATGTCAGCATCAAAGTAGGAAGAGAGTAGGTACATATGCATGCCTATATGCATTGGCTTTGTTTTGAATCTGCATTTTTGCAGCTTCCTGTTTCTTTTGTGTCATCTCCGTTACTCGTTTAACCACAACCTTTTTACGCACTTCTGTTCTCACCTCTGCTGCATCAAACAAACCACCTGCCTTCACTGTCAAAACCCTTAAGCACACCTCTTCTCTCTCATCTCTCACTCAGTACTGCTTCTGCCTCCAGTCAGCTCATAACATGCATAATACCATCCTAATCCTTTAACACCCACTAGGTTTCTTTTTTAAACAGGTCCTTTCAGTGCTCTACTGTGGAAGCTCATCATTATCCTTTACATCACAAAAACACTCCAGATTGAGAAACAGACACTGGCAGGCATGTTAGTTTGCAGGGGTAACTTGCTCTCCAGCTGTCCAGTCTCACTTCATTGCTTATCAGTTTGTTCCTACCAACTCATAGGAAAAAAAATGAGGTTAGAAGGGACCTTTGGAGGTCATCTAGTCCAGCCTCTTCAAAGCAGACTAATTTCTACATTAGATCAACTTGCCCAGGGGCTTGTCCAGGAATGCTTTGAAAATTCCTAAGACTGGAGATTCCAGCATGTCCATCCTCTCTGGGCAACCTCTAGGTGTTTCACCACCCACAGTAAAGAATTTTTCAGTCTTCATCTAACCAGAATTTTTTAGCTGCAGTTTGTGTCCCATGCACCTTATTTTTTTTACTGTGAATCTGAGGAAAGAGTCAGTGTCCTCTCTATCCTCCACTTCACATAGTGGAAGAATGCGGATTAGACCCCTCCTTTACCTTCTTTTCTTGAGGCTAAAGCTTTGTTCCCTTAGCCTCTTCTCCATACATCATATGCTTCAGGCCCAAATTTCTGGACTCTCTTCAGTTTGTGTCTCTGTAGCACTGAGGGCCCAGTATTAGACAGAGGACTCAAGATGCAGCCTTGCAAGGGCCAAGTACAGAGCCATCACTTCTCTCAGCCTCTTGGCTATGCTTTTAGTAATGCAGCCCATGATGTGGTTTGCCTTCACTGTGCAAGGGCACACTGCTAACTCATGTTAGGTCACTTTATGCAAAGTTATTACCTAACCAGTTAGTTCCACCTCTGCACTGATGCATAGTTGTTCCATTCCAGGTACAGGAACATGTGTTTTATCTTGTTGAACTTCAGAAGATTTGTCAGCTCATTCTTCCTGCTTGCTGAGGTCCTTCTGAATGGCAGCCAAACCATTCAAGTATCAACTACCTCCAGCTGGTATCATCTGCAGACATCTGAGGGTGTGTTCTGTCCTGTCATCCAGGTCATTGATGAAGGTGTTAAACAGCATTAGCCCCACTATAAACACAGCTTGTAACAATTCATCAGTTAAACTTTGAACCACTGACCATTACACTGTGAGACCAACAATCCAGCCAGCTTTTCACCCACTTTGTAGTCCACCTATCTAGCCATGCCTCTTTGGTTTGTCTGCAAGGATACTGTAGGAGACTCAAAAGCTTTGTTAAGGTGATCAACATCCACAGAACTAGCCATTCCATCACAGAAGGCAATTGATTTGGCAGACCCACAATTTGCCATTTGCCCTTCCTTAGCATATTCCTGTCCTCAAAATGCCTTCCATGAGGACTTGCTCCATAATTTTCCCCAGGACTGAGGTGAGACCTTAGCCTGTAGGTCTGCAGATCCTCCTTAACTTTTTGAAGATTAACTTGAAGACTAGCTTGGAGCTGTCTGTTGTTTCTTCTTCTTTGTTAGCTTGCAAGTTCTTTGACAGCAGGTGCCTAGCATGTAGTCCAGCAGGTCCAGGACAGTGTCAGGTTCATGGTAGTAATTACTGTGGTATCTGATGAGTAGCTTCTGCTTTTTGAACATTTAATCACACATTGTCACTGTTCCTTCCCAGTCTCTCAAGTTCATTGTAAAGTTTTAAGTTGCAAATGTGTGACTCAAAACTGAAAGCTTCTAGAATACAGCAGGTACTTAAGTTCCCCCTGTGAATGCTATTAACTTTCAAATAATTCAGCTAACATATGATATTATTTACTTAGTAACTCTTGGTTATTAAACTGCTGCATAGGCAGTTGCTAATGTTTTCTCTGAATCATGATCTTCTCTTCAAGCTGTTATGCTTCCAGTTCTAGAAAGAAAGAAGAATGCTGATCTGTAAGTTAAGTTATGATTTCAGAGTAAGGCTTTAATGGAAAGGATTGGTTTGGGGTAAGCTAATTTCACAAAATTTACAGGCACTGTTCTACTACTGAATCACTGTTGGATCTGCGTGAGCTGATGTTTTCTCCCCTACATGGGGAGAAGGATAGACGTCCAAGTCCCTGACACTGTTTACTAAGAGCAGTCATACTGAGACAACGCAAGCTCTTCAGCAAGAGATCAGGACAGAAGGATGTTCTGTTACTATTTTTTTTTTCCTTCTCTCAGTGACATAACTACATTGTTGATATCTTTCTACAATAATAAGCATGGATAATTATTTCACTGTTTTTCTAATTGCCTCTTTCCTTGGAAGGGTGAGGCATTCACAGCTTGATCTTTTATTTAACAACTATTTCTTTTAAAAAGACACTTTCTTTGTGTTTGTGCAACTTTAATTTCTTTGCATCAAAGCTGAAATTGAACATAATGCTTTTTTATTAACAAGCTTAACAGTTACACTTAGACTTTGGATAGAAAAGTGGCAAAACATTATTTTAGCTTGACATTTGACCTTCCTAATTTCAACATTTATATTGCCAATGCTTGCAAACCATTTTTTAAATTCTTATTTTTCCTGCAAGAAAACCAGGTACTGAGACAAGTAGCAGGGCTAAGAAGATATGAAGTTCTTCTCTTAAAAGAATGCTTTAATTGATTGGAAGCAAAGAGTCACTTGCCAGCTGGAATAGAAAATAACTCTTAAATTTCATATATACAGGCAGAAATTCAGACCCATTCTCCCACAAAGAGAATTCTACATCCAGTTAGAAGTCCATGTAAGAGTCCTTAACTTAAATCCTGGTGGTGGTTTGCTTTTGTGATGTTTTTAGTTGACTTACTGCTGGACTGTACAAAGCCATTTCTTAATCATTTCTTTCATGCTGTAGAATGCCTTGTAGTCATGGAAGCTGTGAAGATTAATTCCTCTGATTAGAGCAATTACATGCTCCACATCCTAAAAGAATTTTATAAATTTAAGACCAGAAAATCTGTTTCATTTTAAATAGTGAGCCTCTTAGTTTTCCTGTTTCTGTAGAAATCCTTTCTTTGTGCTGGCATGTTAGTTATACCTCATGTACAAGGTAAACCAACTGTATACATAGGACAAAAAAATACAGGAACATGAAAATATTTTTAGACCTCCCTGTCTCAATATCTCTAAGTGTAACTAGCATTTCCTTGAAAACAATGGGTCCTCGAGAAATCGGATAAGTAACAGTTGTTGCTGCTTCACTATTTTTCCTCTACTCCTCTGCAATGAATTCCTTGCACTTTTAGCAATCTTACAGTCTAACAGTTGTTTCAGGGCACCTAGTACTTCTTCATAGCAGTACTACAACCCTTAGTGTAAAAGTTTAGGCAAAAAAAGTGAAGGGATAGAGAAATGTTTGTTGGTTGGGCAAGGAGGTTAATGAGGAGCTCGTGTCCATGCCTCATGTACAGAGCCAAAGACAATTTAATAAAATGGGGACATACTCAAATATAGCAAAATCATAAATAAGGCAGAGAAACTGATCTGTCTACCTATCAGTATAAATCCATCCAGGACTAGAAACAAATCAACTACAAAGTCGCAGTATACATTACAGCAAATACAACTTGTCATTAGAGTAGGATTGTATCTCTTGTGCCAGAAAGAGCCATCTTTTGCCTTTCATCTTTGGGGACTCCCAAGTATTAGCTCCTGCCAACAGACATAAGGAGTGTAAAGCAAGGGGGGTTCAGGCAGTAATTTAACAGCTTCCAGGCCACTTTTCATAGGCAGCTGGCAGCCTGTGGCAGGGCAGTCTCCTTTGGGTGTGACAGACCAAGGAAAAACTGTACCTGTATGAGCAGCATCAGGCCCAGCATAAAGCCAGATGCAGTGCCACCTCACAGCAGTTTAGGTTGTGCTCTGTAGACATTCACCGTTTAGCAGGGATGGGCAGAGGTGGTGTCTGCTCCCTAGCAAGGGGAAGCTGAGCACCCCAGATGTAATAGCTACCTGCTCAGTTGCAAGCTTCTGCAGGGTCAGCCAGCACCACCACTCTGACTGGTGGGCTGCTTGGTTTCCATCCATGGTCATCTTTCTCCTTTTCCTTGAGGCAGCAGGAGTGAGATCCTGAGGTTGTGAGGATATAGGCCAGTGTCAGGGAGCAGCAAAGGCCAGCTGCTCCCTGAGGGAGGCAAGCCAGGATCCAAGGGTAATCCCAGTGCAAGGAGCACAGGGTGCTGGTAACAAGATCCATCAGCTATCCCAGACAAGGTAAACAGTGAACAAGCTGTATGGTCCATCCAGGAGCAAAAGGAGAAGGGGCCAAAGCCAAACTCCAGCGTGTGCACAAGGGGTCCATCCAGGAGACAAGCTATTGGCAAGGTAGGTCCAAAATCCATGTAGAGGATAGGGCTAGAGACAGGTATACCTGTGTTTTAGGTCAGGGCTTAAATGGAGCTCTTGGGCCAATGGGCAGAGGCTGTGGGAGGAGACCTCAGGTGAGACTGGTCAGGACCATTAAGGCCTATTGGTGTACTTAGGCCCATGGCAGCTGGAGGAGAGGAGAGCTTTTTTTCCTCTGTCCGTTTTCTCGGTCCATTCTGATGGCTTAGGCCCACCCAGAAGGGGAAGCCAAGAAGAGAATGTCCAAACTGGATATGAGGTCATGATCAGCGACGTATTACAGTTTGCTGTTTTTATGAACAGCAAATTCATCCCTTATGTTCAGGGAAGTGACAGTTTTTGTAGCGTTCTCCAATCGGCACGTCATGGAGCCTGCCTTTTGAACTTCAATGGCTTGATGCAAGACTTGTTTTTCTGTTTATTTTGTTCAAGCTGTTGTTGGGTAAGAACGCCCAGCAATGTCTCCTAGAGAAATAAAGAAATAGTCATTAAAAAGGCAAAGCACCTCTCCCAGCTTTTTCCCCTTTAAAATGTAAGCCTGTATTTATGGAATTTATTTGCTCTATTTTGTACATGCTATATATTTTTTGCTGTAACGCCATATGTTCAGGTTCACCCTGAATTAATTGGCAGAAATTAGAAGCTTAAACCTTTGGAGGGTTTCCAAGAAGTGAAGACTGGAAACTTTTGCAGTTATGAGCCCCTTCATTGGAAGTGTAGGCACATCAGTGAATTAATGATGACCCGAAATTTGACATAAAATATGTTACTTTTTGTTCTGTGAATTTAGTGCTGATTCAACTGAAAGTTTTGCTTACTTCCGCAAGAGTTCAGTCACATTCAGAGTATGATGTACACCCGCATTTCTCTTGACTATTTATTGTCCAAGGGCACAAAAATGGATTTATGTCAGTTACTGCACTGTTGACCTGGCTGGTCTTTGTGAAATAGAAGTCTGGAGTTTAATTGTCAAGGCAGAGTTTGTGAACTTGGTAATACACATAGTACTCAATGTGGGTATGTAAAAATGAGCAGTAACTGTTAGAAGAAAGAATGCAAATAGTAGTTGCAGATAGTGAAACAGAAAGGAAACAGATCAGTGGGATGTTACCTTACAAAGCGAAAGGGAGTGCTTTTGGTGCTGTGTAGGCTTTGCAGTGCTGGTCACCACAATTTGCAGATACTCTTCAGAGGTTTGCTTGTGATTACCAGGATGCAGTGAATCTAGTAAAAGGGTGTTGGTTTCTGGGCTGCTGCTCTGATCTTAGGGAGGATGCAAGTGGGCAGTCTGGAGAAAGGGGAACAAGGAAGGCTTCTCTGCCATCATCATCCCTCTTCTTAACCCTTAGAAGCAACGCTATCAATTTTGTATTTCAAGGCTTCTCTGTCAGAACGTAAAACATGAAAAAATTTTGAGGCCGTAAGTCATATTTTCCAAAGTAAAGAGATTTTGTAATATTTTTATAAGTATCAGTTACTTTAAGCAAATTATCTTCTTTTACATTCACATGTACAGTAAGTCATAAGCATTGGAGAAAAATTAGGCTTTGGCCCTTCGTGTTCTGGACATATCCATATCCTTTAACATGTAGATGAGGTGAAGGCACAGCACACCCTAAAAAGCAGGTTTTGTGGGGGTACCCAGCCATATCCAAAATGGCTAGAGGTTCTCCAGATTGTGTGCCTGGCTTTGGTTGTTTGGTATATTAGAAGTACATTATAGGGTGGGGAGAGGAAGTAATGGCTAGAATTTTCTTTCCAGTATATGACTTCAGTCTTTCTTAAGGGTTTATTTTACTATTATTTTCTCTTCTCCCCTAAACTGGGTTACAGACCAGTTGTTTGACAGCACCGTAGTGCTTGCTATAGTCACCCTCCTCTGTGCAGATGAAGCCATGGTTATTTCAGAGAGATTTGGCCTTCATCTCCATAAAATCAATTCACCTGTATTGTTTCTCCTTCCCCTGTTCACCCTACCAAACGTCTGACTTTTCTTCTGTCTGAGTTATCAATCCACAGGAAATAATTTCAGTTGAATCTTTGGTTTCTTCATGGCCAAGAGTCAAGCTAGGGTGGAGTTGCCATCTAATAAAATATAATTGTTCCCAGAAGCTGCAGAGCTACTGCAGCCTTACTGTATTTTCTATATGATTCATTTTATTTAGTATCCTTTTAGTTTAGTTTTCTTTTTTGAATATGCATGCTTCTGAGAAAAACTATTCACAAAAGCTTACCTTGGGAGCATGGTGAACAACAGAAACAGCGCTGAACTGCTGTTTTCTGCTAAAAATATGACTGGAGTCAGTTCCAACCTTTTTTAATTAAACCAGGACCTTTCAGGGTTCACACAGCCTGCCAATGGTTTTCACACTTTTTTCTTCAACACCATAACAGCATTTTTAACACACTTCTTTTTTATTCGGTGCCTTTGGTGGCTGTTGTTTTGGTACCTTTGGGGATTAAAACTCTTTCTCCTTAAAATGGCACTGGTAGTGACATTCAGCTTCTCTTAGTATGCCTCAGACCTGATGTAGTACTACTGTTCATAAAGGTTAGCAAATAGTTTTGCCTCTCCATCCTACTATATTCTTGACACCTTTGAGTCATAATGCTCTAGGGCAGAAAGAGGTATGCCCATACCGAGCCTCTGGCCCAAACTCCTGACTGCCCTGACACCAGCTGAGAGCAGGTTTCAACTTTCTTAGTATAAAGGTGGCATTTCCCTTGTCATGGCCTGTGTTCTGTGTAGAGACGTACCTCTGGTTTGCTGGAAAGAAGGTCAAATGAGAAATAACGGCCAAAGCTGGTGTTTGGATTTGCTGGCTTGTAGCACTAGATTTTCTGTAAGCCAGATGGCCACCAATCACCATTATTGCAGTGAGGCATGTTCACACAAATACCTGCTCAGAGCACGGTGCTGCCTCCCTGCACCAGATCTTGTTTTCATCAGCCAAGTTGAAGTACAAGCAGAGTAAGTGCCCTTCTGTCTGCCAGAGGCCATGTGGTCAGGGCAATTACTGCTGCTTCAAGGCTGATTTGTAGAATGACCACAGTCAGTTGACCACTTGGAGGTCAGTATCTGGGGATATGGAGGGTGTGTGACCTTACAGTGAGTAAATATGATAGGGATATTTGGGAATATGCACGCCATGCAAATGTAGTCTTAATGCAGCATATGCCCAACAGCAGTAATACCATGATTTCTTTATTGAAAGATTGCATCATGGCTGTTACCTGAGCTGGTAGAAGATGGCAAAAGGTAGAAATGTATCTGTAGATCTGTATCACAGATTGCAAACATAAGATTTTCTTTCACAGTATTTTCCCATACCTGCCTCAATCCTGAACTGTTAAGGTCATCTGAGAGCTATGCTTACTGTCAGCAAGTAGCGAATCAAAACAATTCCACTAGTTCTGTATGCTCTGTGATGGCAGAGGGAAGGAGTGACACTGTTCAGCATGCCCTGGGTGGGTGAGAGTTAATGGAAGGAGTCTCAGAGTTCAGCAGGGTATCTTCATTTCGTGGTAAACTTACTGAAAAGCTGTTGTTTAAAGATGTCTGCTGTAGTCATACTTGTTTCACAGACTATTGAGATCATCCCTACATAGGCATCTCTATTATTCCCCTAAAAGAAGTAGCTGACATTGTCATTGTGGTTGTCTTTAGATTTATGGAAGGGACACGTGTCGTCAACATACTGAGAAGCAAAATAAATAAAATACAACCAGAGCCATAAAGGAGGAGGGGAGGGGGGTTGTGAGCACACTTGGTTCCATATGCCTGCCCCCAGGAATGCGTGGCATTCTGGCGATAGTGTGCTTCTGATGAGTGTTCTGTCAGAGAAAGAGGAAGCAGAAGAATGTAGTTTCTGCTTTTCACCATTCAGGTCAACTTCCCACTTCCACCTGGATGACTTGATCACTAGTTCTCTTACTATCCTGAGGTGGGTCTATCTCTCCCTAGAGCTGAAGGTAAACTGTATAAGCTAGGACTACAATTAAGAAAATACTTCGCCATTTACACTAACACCTTTGATTTATATTTAGCATTAGGCAGTGGTTTATTTTCAGAGTTTTGTTCACTGGTTTAAACGTCATCTTTTTCCTGTTGGCTGAATGATCTATGCAGAGCAGCATATTCTTCAGTAATGGCTGAGAAACCTCTTCTGTATGTATGGGCCTGTGGTAATTGCTAGACATACTGTAATGCTCTGCTCTTAAATAACCTTTTTTTGGCTAAATAGTTATAAACAGATTGTCGTTCCCAGTTAATTTAGCACTTCAGGGCTTCTAGACTGGAATATACATGATTCCATTTCTCTCTCTTGAATGTCTTCATTAATGCTGTCTGGTCTCTGCCTA
>VYZW01053778.1:26060-48231 GCA_013401315.1 Balaeniceps rex
TCAGTGATGGATTCTAGCCAGTGACCACATCCTCCTCTCATACTACCACTTATCTCCCACCACCATGCGGCTGAGAGAGAGAGCTTTCTTACTGGTGGTTGATGAGCAGAACAGAAATTAAGACCTTCCATGTTTTAACTGCTTTTTTCTTAGACTCATGTAGTCAGTGTTGACAACTCACAACATTGTTAGAAATCTTTCTATGTATATTACTTTATGTCTTGGCACTTGAGATATGTTATTGTAGGTGACACTTACCTCCAGCATTTTTTAAGTAAGTTTCATGGCTGTTGAGCAAGTCCTGAAAATGTGACCCCTGAAGGCTTGGAAAACAGAAAGTAAATACAAAGAGCCTCAGATTTCATGTTTCAAGTCTTATGGTAATTATTCCAGTTCTGTAATATTTCCAAGCCTGACTCATGATATTTGAATGCTTGAGGCTGACAATACAAAGATTTCATTGACACGCTCTCTCTGTTACACTGTGTTTACATAAGTAGTTAAGAGCAATGAGGAGAGTCCACCATGAAAAATGTGGGAGATTTGGGACGATGGGAACGTCATGGCCCTTTTCCTTTGGTGCTGTAGAACTGTTCATAACTGTGAGTCATCAAGAGTATGAGTATGAGAATTTGCTTACTTTTTTTCAAAGCATGAACAAGGCAAGTATCAAATTGATAAAGTGCAATACAGTCTGTCTCTAAAACTGTTCTTTTTCATTATGCAAAGTGTATATTTTTATTGTAAAAATCTGAAATTAATTTCCTCTTTGCATAGCATTTTAAAGCCAGGTACGTTTTCAGTAAGAGTCAAGTTTAAGTAGTGCAGTCATGAAGACTACCTAGGACTGAAGTTGCTGCTTCTGGTTATGCCCATTAGGCAGTTGTAATATGGAAGAAGTAAAAGTAAAAAACATATTTACTGTTTTTACTCAAAAAAACCAAAACACAAACAAATCCAAAACCCCCAACCCTTGAAATGCAACAAATAGGATGACACTAGGTGGTGTTTTGGCTCTGAAGAGTTGTATCTGAAGGATTCTGATCATATCTGGTGTCCAAGGCAACACTTCCAAGAGATTCTGTTGCCTTTTAGTCTGATTCTGTGGCAGTGCCACATGAAACAGCAACTTGTCAGTGAGCTAGACAGTGTCTAGTAGAAAATAAATGGGGCTAAAATAGTATCAGAAAAATCAAGGGAATTGAAAAATTCAAGCCCAACAAGTCCAGCTTGTTCATCTTCTGTGAACTTACTTGTAATAAAGTAAGCTTTATCTGTGCCTTCATAAGGGCTTAGAAATTAAGAGAAGAGTTGGTAAGGGAATATGGCCACAGTAAAGGTGAGTACAAATGTGTAATGGACATTGGTAGTTAATGGCTGGGATACTAGAAATACTCTGATCTTTAAGTTAATAAACCATTATTATTTCCACAGTTGGAGGAATCTTAAAACAGTGATGTTCAGCTGTAACCAAATATCTCAGTAATTAACTGCATTGTCTAGTTGTCTAACTAATTAACTCTCTACCTAAATGCCAGCATGTCAAATAAGTGCATGATCTGTAGTACTCTGGCAGGAAGACGTGACATTTTCTACTTGGAGAGTTTGAAGTTGAATAAGAAAAAGAAATTTGAAAATCAATATTACCCTGTTTTGATGTGGGGAAGTTTACTCCTTTCCTCTGGATGTAAGAACCAAACTGAGAGGAAAAAACAGGTTGCAGCAAACTGAGAGGAAAAAACAGGTTGCAGGTTGCAAGGCATAAAAATTTTAGGGTGGGCTAATGCATGAGGAAGTTGTATTTAGGATCTATACATTCCTGAAGATAACTGAAAGAAGTAGTGTCTAGCCGAGTCACCTGTTTCATGGTCACCAGCCTTACCACAGAACATATTCTTTCAAGAGATCTCTCGTATCAAAACACATTTCTGTTAATTTTAGCTGATTTTCATCCTAGTTATCATATTAAAGGAAATGTCTTTAAAGTAAGTCTTTCATACAACATACATATTCTAAACACAACATGTTTTAAGTATTGCTATGGTATAATTGTATGTTGTTGTTGAAACAAAACTGCAAGTTCATGGTTCTTTTCAGAGGCCATAGAGGTAAAGAAGTAATTCTTTGGAAATATTTTGATAATTGGTTCAACATATAATCAGAAACTTGTGTGGTATTTAGAAGATGGATTACTGAGCCATTGGCAATCTAGCAATAAGATTAGATATCCATATTAATAAACATCTGTCACAATGGCATAGCAGATGTGCTAGGTGCATGTAGAACGCAAAACGTAAATTTTTGATGAGTATGTTCTTATTTTTTACTACAAAATGTTTTAATTACATTATATATCATGCCATTTGTTTCATTTTGCAACACTGAAAGTGCTTTTTTTAAAAAACAAATCTGTGAGGACAGTTTTCTGATAAATTCTAAAATATGACTCTGCTAATGGAATGAACTAATTTTGAAAGGTGAATTTTATTGTCTTCCATTACCAACCTACAGCCTATCATTACAGGTTTGTTGCAGCATATGGGTTCTGATAATCCTGATTTTGGTACCTCTCTAGCCTCAATAACATCTTTAACTCCAATTGCTGTTGAATTTATAATGCATGGCATGTAGAATGTACAACTTCATGACTCCGTTTTCTAAATGTCAGATGTCACAATCAGGCAAAAATTGCCATTGTTTTCTGCAGATGAAACTTGAAAACTTGATGAATACAATTAAAAGGTATAGTAGTTTAACTACCAGAAAACTGAGTCCCTAACTTCAAAAATTTCTTTCATTCCCATGTTCTGTGTCCTAAACTTCATTCAACTTGAAATCCATTTATTCTATTTGCAAAATCTTTGATAATTGTGATTTTTTTTTTTCTTTGCGAAACACTAGATGAGTGCTCTGAAAGACAATTTCGCAGTATTTTTATATACCGTTAGTCAAATAAGTCTTTTTGAGCAAAAGTGTTGGGAGGTTACTGATAGCCCAGGTGAGTTTTTGGATCAAACTTTGGTATTAATTTGTATTTTTCTGGAAATTTTTCAGAAGACTGATTCCTGTGTTGTGACATACTGGGTAGTTAAAATTATAGTTGTACCACTGAGAGGTCTTGTTCTTTCAAGTAGCTTTAAAAGCTATTAACGATAGCTTGTGGGCAGAAGTGTTGAAAAATACGATTATTAATAGCACATGTTAACACCAGAAGTAGGATAGCAAATGTAAACTCTGAAAATGGCATGACTGGTGATTAGCAAGATGATGTTACACGTAATAAAGGCATTCTGAAAGATTCATTTTGGAATCAACATTTCAGTGGAATGATAAAGCCTTCAGTAAAGAATATTGCAAGAATGAGGTAGAATGATTGTGCTGTGACTCAACTTAAAGAATTCGAAAAACGTTAGAGGGAAGGTGAAAAAGAGATTTACAGAGGCTAACTGCATAGAGTAAAACAATGCCATAAGACAGAACTGATTGTAGCATGACCTCCTTTCTAGCCCATGATATTATTACTGTTAATCAGTTTTGCCAGTTCTCCCACTTTTCTTCTGCATCTAGCAATCGGAGTTTCTTTTTCTTTTTTTCCTAAAGTACCTGCTTCTGAAGACCTGTGGGTAGATGAGCCTCTCAGGGCTCTGCTTCACATGTGAAGATATTTTTTGTTCTTCCAGCCATCCTCTCTCCCCTCTGCTCTTGCAGAGGTGTCCACAGTGACTACAGTCATGGCACCGAGTTGCAGTGCATCAAGGTGTCGTGGTTTAACCCCAGTCGGCAACCAAGCACCACACAGCCGCTCGCTCACCTCCCCCCCCGCCCCCAGTGGGATGGGGGAGAGAATCGGGAAAAAAAAGTAAAACCTGTGGGTTGAGATAAAGGCAGTTTAATAGGACAGCAGAGGAAGAGAAAGTAATAATAATGATAAAAGAATATACAAAACAAGTGATGCACAATGCAGTTACTCACCACCCGCTGACCAATGCCCAAGCCAGTGCCCGAGCAGCGATTGCCGGCCCCTGGCCAACTCCCCTCAGTCTATATACTGAGCATGACGTCATATGGTATGGAATAGCCCTTTGGTCAGTTTGGGTCAGCTGTCCTGGCTGTGCCCCCTCCCAGCTTCTTGTGCACCTGGCAGGGCACGGGAAGCTGAAAAGTCCTTGATTAGTATAAACGCTGCTTAGCAACAACTAAGACATCAGTGTTATCAACATTATTCTCATCCTAAATCCAAAACACAGCACTGTGCCTGCTACTAGGAAGAAAATTAACTCTATCCCAGCTGAAACCAGGACACAAGGTCTCCTGTTGCTACTGCCCAGCAGGGTAGGGATGCTGGAGAGGATGGCCTGGTAAAGAGTGGCCACTCATCATAGCTGTCCATGCTAAGGAAGCCCTTGTTTTGAGTTGGACAGAGCCTTGACACTTATTTAGAGGTAAAATGGTTTGGGCTTTCATGATTAGTGATTAAAAGCTTGCAGATGTGACCAGTGTGCAGCCTTGAGCTTTAGAAATAAAACAAGCTCAGAATAATCTGAGCGGCTTACGTTTGGGCCAGTCTTCTGATTTTTGAGATCTGGATGAGGTTTTTCAATTACTATGATTGAAGATCTAGTCAAGGGGAATGAGAACATTTGGGATAAGAAGGGTTCAGAATTAGAACTGTATGTCGTTGATACAGCTCTTAGTGTAATTGTGTTAAAAGACCTCTCGGCAGCTGTGTTCACACCTGCATGGACTGCACAGCTAGGTTCTGGCTTTCTTTTCTATCTTTAGGTAGTCTCCAACATACCCTTAGCAGGAAATGTGTATCTTATGAGTCTCATGACCTTCTAAGTACAGAAACCTAAATTTGTAAAGGTGCTTAGTTATCTTCATCATCCATTGAGGAGTCACGTTTTCTGAATACCTGAAAGCCCCTAAGTGGAATTCTTTGCGTAAATGGCAGTAGACCGTAAATGGCAGTAGACCATAATGGCTGTGGTGTATTCAAGGCATACCTATTGTGTGTAGGCAGTCCTTGTGTCAGGATGGCTGCATGCAGCAATAGATGCAGTCAATAAAAAACCCAGACAATTAGCAGGTCTAGGGAAGCGCTGAAGGGAGTTGCCAGGTGAGCTGGTGGCAGGTTAATAGTGCTTTGCCTGCTTGAATACAGAGGAATGCATGGAGAACATTCTCCAGCCCTCATTGCTTGTCCTCACCCCTGTTTCATAGCTGGAGTTCGTGGCAGAGTGGGACTACCATGATTTGTCTTGACCAGCTGCATAAAATACATACGTTTGATCCATTGGCCATAGATATTTCCCAGGAAGTCAGGTGGCGGACAGTGGAGAAGCATCCCACATTTCATATATTTATGTACTACGTGCTGTGTTAATCTGGGAGCTAGAAACTCATTAAGAAAGCAGGTCAGTCTTTGTATGTGTGTGTGTGTGAGAGGTTTCCCAGACTTTCCAGTTTGTTTGGCTGGTATTGAAATCTAGATATACTGTCTTCACTTGCAAGGTAGTCTCCATGTAGACACAGTTACTCCAAAAGGTATCTAATTGTCTCACCACAAAATAGATGTGGTGTTCAATGATGTGAACTATGACATACGTGAGAGCAAACTGAAACCGTTAATCTACCTTCCTTTGCAATTTGTAGTGTCATCTGATTAGTGGGATTGTGGTCAGTTGGATTAGGGGAAAAAACAGATCAAAAGTATAAGCTCAAGAATGACAGATTGGTCATATAGTACATAGGAATGCATAATTACAGCTATTTGGGTATATAATACAGCTGGCACTATTATCCCATATTAGTGAATCAGAGGTCTCATTCTGTGTCTCTAGTTCATGACAGTCTTTTTGTCTTGCTATAATTCATAAAAAAGAGCTCTCTGAACTCCAAGTTTGGGTTTTTCAATGTTTATTTTTGGATAATAAATTTACTATCTCTTTTGTTTGCTTTCATGTTTGAAAATCTAAAAATTCATTAGAAGACAGTTCTTTACAGTGTCTACATCTTTTGCTACCATCCATTTTTTTCCCCAGGAATAAGTAAAGTGTACCATATATTTTACTCTGGGTTTGTGACGATGTGATTAAAATCTTCTCCATAACTCCGTGTCCAGAGAGTAAGTTGGCACCTTCAACCTTTAGCTCGGCCCTTCTCAATTTAAGTGTTCAGTTACGCATCTGCCAGAGTTCCTAATGGTTTTCTTCAAGCAGTTTGTGTTTTTAAATTGCATTGATTTATTCTGTGTTAGCTTATTTTCTCCATCCAGAAATGATCATACCTGCTTGAGGCCAGAGGGGGAAGTACTTTCTGCTCGTTCATATATGCCATTCATTTTACTAAGTGTTAAAACATGTGGGATCAGATCTACCATGCACTCAACCCTTGCTTTGCTGTAAAAACATGGAAGAGACCTCAAAAGACAATGTCATGTTTCACAGAATGTGCTAGTAAATCCATTTAATTGGATGTGTGGTCCACACACTCCCTGTGTAGTCATTTGCATCTGCGAGACAACAGGCGGACTTGGAATGCTGGACTGAGCGCAGACAAGGTGATTGACCTGAACTTCTAGCTACCTTCACCGAGAAGGATGTAACCAAGTGGTGCAGGAGCTGTCCGGATGGGAGTTCTAGAGCGTCCTTGTGGTTTCCGCAGGCAGCTCCTGCTGTGTTGATAAACAGCCGAGGTGGAGAATCTGGCCTGTCCAGACTCCCCAGGCAGTTCCTGCTGCAAAATTGATGAAACTCTACACAGAAGATACTCGTAAATAGCCAGTAGAAACTGTTGCTGCAGATGCAGAAATGATGACTTAGGACAGTCCTTTATACCTCAATAAAGTCGTGAGGATGCATGTAGTTTGGTTAATGAATAGCAATGGATTGATTATGCACAGGCTGGAGTGGTCACGTAGGACCACTGGCCAGCTGAATGATAAAAGCTCAGCAGAGGAATGGTTTAGGAAGTCTCTCACAATCCAGCTGAAGATGCTGTTGTGAGGACACTTGCAATAGAGTCCAGAGAGAGATCAACTGTCCTGTTCTAGAGAGACGATTTCCCACAAGAGCATTACCCTGTGCCAAGTTCCCAGTAACTCAGTTTTAACATTCTGTTTATGAGTGTCTGTGCACTGCTGTAAAATTTCAAAAGGTAAGGTCTGCCATTAAGTTCATTTTTTTAATTGACACAATTAACCAAGAAATAAATACCCTCAAAAAATCACAGAACAGTGGTCATAAAGCACCAAATTCAAATTTGCTGTTTGAGTTTTAACCTCTACCTTTTGGGATTCACTGAGTTTTAATTGCTGTAACAACTTTGCTGCAAGGCATGTTCTGAAACAGTAAGGAAATAGTCGGCAGATACGTGTGGCTGGATTCTTTTAAAGAAAAAAAGTTAATAGTAAACAGATGCAACAGATGATTTTCAGAACAATTCATTTGCTTTCTCTCATTGGAGAACTGGAAAGATACACTTTAAGAACAAAGGGAATGTTTCTTTCATTTTTTAAAGGTTACAGCATAGCAAGAGGATTTTATAAGGCAATACTGACTTACTTAAGTGTCATTGCTATATGTTTGCGCTGTACTGCTTACATTCATATTTTGTTTTATTAGTAACCCTCCAATGGCTTTTTTCTGCTTCCAGGCTGTTACGACCATGTTATAACTCCTGTTGAAAATTCAACACATGGTCCACAAGAGTGGGAAGCAGATGGGCCACTGCAGTGGGAGTCCTTAGAGATAATGCTGACTTTCTGACTCGGCTGTAATTCACCTCTGTGCTTTGAGAACGTGCAGATGTGAAGCTGCAGTGCTGTTATATTTGAAACATATTCCACGTAGCCAAACACCTCCGTGTTTGCTCTTTCAGCTCTCACAGGAGACAACCCTAAGTACCTCTGCAGACAGGCTGTCAGTGCCTACAGAAGTGTCACGGACAGTGTGTTTGGCCTGTTTGCAAAGGACAAGATTCGACATCTCCTTTTGCGTTGTCCACTGCATTGCATAATCCAGGTCAGACTGCAAGGATTTAATAACAGGACTGCAAGTGCATTTAATAACATGTATGCATACAATTTTAATGTTATTTGCTCATAACCATATAGTTTCTACTTACGGAAAGGCTTGGATTTTAAAAATTACTGAAACATACGGTCTGTGAGTCTATTGGATGGTTTCTCATATTAGAAATGTTAAAGGCTCTGGATAATTTCTGTTCATGACAGGGAAAATAGAAGGGAGATTGATGAGGCAAATAGCAGAGACTTTTCCTGTAATCAACAAAACAGTAACTGTAGATAATATAACATAGCGATTAAAAATGATAGACATCCAAATTAAAGCCCATGACTGGTAAGACCTGCTGACCTTCTTAGCAACTAAAAAATCAAAATGTCCTTTGAAAAGCTGGATTTGGAAGCAGAAAGAGATCAAGAAACATCTGAGAGATAATGAGAGGAAAAAGAGGTGAGAAACAAATAATTGATGCCTGGTTTAGGTACCAGAACTCACTCACCTGTGATGTTGTGGTATTCTCTTATATTGTACCAATACTGTTTGTGTATGGATGTGATAAACAGATCAGAGGGAGATTTGGGGAGAGATTTCTGGTGGCACAGGAAAAAGTGGCTATGAAATAGCTAAATTAACAGCTACATCTGTAAATTGTTTCCTCTGTAACTAAACAAAACGCAAATCATTGAGCTTCATGGATGGCATCTGCTCAGTAATGGCATCATCAAATTTATTCAGTTGTGCTGAAAACCACTGCTTTTGTTACAATTTCATCTCTATTTTTAATATTTTTAATATTTTTAATAAACTACTGCCAAACATGGAAGCGTTTTTATGTTTACATGCACTTACAGAGCTGAAAATCTAAGAATTGTGAGCTCTTTCCATACTTACGCTTGTGCACATAGACAGATACCCTTGGACATTGGGACTTCTCTTGCAGTCTTTGATGAAATACATCATCAAAGGGTCCAGTTTATACCTTGAGACCTGCTTCAGGAGAGCAGCTTCTTGTCTTTCCACTATTTTTATTACTACAGGCTTTTGGCCTTTTTTTTTTTTGAATCCAGTGTAAAATCCACTGATAAAATAATTTAGTAACAGCAGCTAGCTTTGTGAAGCACTATGAAGTGCTTTTCACCTTCAGATCACAGTGACAATTTTATTTTATATGTATATAAAATATATATTTAATTATATCAGGTTTTGTTTGTTTTTAATATGTATACCTTCTGCAGCTGGTCTCAGCTGGATAGAAATTGGACATTTTCATTAACGCATTTCATCAGGGTTGCCAAGAGAAGTGCAAATGTCTTTTGAGAAGATTTGGACTTTCAGATTTATCGGTGAAAAGGGAAAGGGTGTCTCTGTGCACAAGTGTAAGTATGGGAAGACCTCACGATTCTTAGATTTTCATCTCTGTAAGTGTATGTGAACATAGACACTTCTGTGTTTGGTTGTTGCACATATAAATATTCAATGCATATACATACACAGCAGAGTCAGACATGTACAAACATATCCCTTTGATGCTTTGTTTTCCACATTCTGTTGTTGCTATGATGAGTTCTGTCAGACTTCTGATACAAGAACCTGCAGTCAGGGTTTCAGCTGCTCTTCCACCTCCCAGGCTACACATACAGCTCCTCTCCTGATACACCTTCTTTTCTGTTCCCACTTGACTTCTGCGTCACGTTCTCTTCTCTTCTCTTCTCTTCATACTATTTTAAGATGTCTTTCCAAATTACGAAGCATCTTTGACAAGTAACATAATGTTCAGTAACTGTTCAAGTAATACCAGCATTTTTTCCCTACTGACTATTTCAGGATTTCTCAGTTTCAAAAGTGTCATGATTAGGATGATGGAGCAGCATTCTGCTATGTAGGACTACCTTGTGAAGCAAGAATTCCTCGATGTTAAGCCATGTGCTTTTTAAAATTGGAGATAGGGAATAGCTCTTCTAATAACAGTTGTTTCGCAATACTGCCATGTTCACCTTTGACCCTGCAGCCAAGTTTTTAGTGCCTGGATTTTTCTAACAAAGTTTATACAGCTGACAAAACAGGGTATGTGAGTTTCGAAACAAGAGTGTTTTGTCCTTTTCATGTTCAAATAGCTGTATTCCTACGTCATTAATCAAAGCAGAGAGAGGAAGAAAACACAGTGGATCATTAGGAAAAGGTCTCTTCTGTGTTTTAATATTATCAGATAGTTTGTCCAAACAGTAATACAAATGTTTGTTGTTTGTTGTTATGCAGTCACACTGTATTTTACAGGGTCAGAAGTGGCCTGCTTTGGGAAAAGTATGAAGAGGTCAGGAACAGACACTATCAAGGACGGACCTGAGGGCTTTTGCAGGGTGATAGCCGGGGACCATGCCACTTGAAAGCAGCCGGGGGCGAAAGGGGAGGCAGGGCCATGCTGTGCCATCGCAGTGCCTGAGGGGCAGTGGTGCCCCACAAATGAGAATCTGTTGGAATTGCATAGGCATGCCACCAAAGATGAACTACAAATATGCCATAGAGTCTTTGTGATGTTTTGTGAAATTACCAGGAGACTCAGATTTTCTTCAGAGACCACACCAAGTGATCATGATTTTAGTGAAGTTCGGAGAATTTTGGACATTGCTATCAGAATTGAAATTGGTAGACACTAAAGGCCTTTGAAAAATCTGCTTCTGTATTGTCTACTAAGTGCTGAGAAAATTTTTGATTCCTCTATTTTGGTCTTGGGTGGCAAAATACAGGAAGTAAGAGCAACAAAAAGAAATAAATGACTGGGTTCCTCTTAGAGCAAAGCCTTCTAAATAATAGCTTTATTAATTTTGTAAAGCTGGTGAAAGCACAAGGGATTTGGGGAGAAAAGGATGACCTAAATAAGAAAGTTACCAACATGAGATCAACAATGAAGTATCGAGATAGTAGAATCTGCCCCAGAGCAGAAGAAGAAAGAAGTCATAGGACTGATACAAACTTGTATTGATGTAAAAAAAAATTGCTGTAAATAACAGTACTTTCCAATTCCCATTTAACTACCACACTGGTGTAAAGGATTTGCATTATCATTCTGTAAAGGTCTGGGAGAAGAAGGAAGTATAGTTGGCCTCCTGCCGATTTAACTCAAAGGAAAAGTCTGGACTTTTGAACTGTTTCTGTGTTTAGTATTTTTCCCAATTCTTTGGTTTCTTCAAAGCTAGCGCTGTAGAATTCATTGGACTAATTATTGCAGGTTCATCCAGAAATTCTGTGTCACTTCCTGCTGTTCCCTGGAACAGAAGGTGGCCTTTGAGGTAAGACAGGCATGATGTTAGGTAAGAAGATGTCACTGTTGGTAGACCATGTAACCATATGACTGTGTAAGTGCCACATAACCCAGTGACTGCAGTTGAAGAGGATTTCCCATGTCAAGATTTTTCACAGAGCCTTACTGCTTATTCCACCATAATAAGCTGAAGCTTCCGGAAGCAAACCCAAACCTAATCCATTCCATTGGCACTCGGTCTTCACTTTTCTAAATTAAGTCTTATGTCTTTCCAGGAATTCTCCTACAGAGACCTCGTTTCTGTAAAAAAGAGCAGAAGTGTTACTTCTCCTGGCATTTACCATTTTCCCATGGCCTTTTCTTCTGCAGCATGCTGGTATTGATTCCTGATGGATTTGTGATCCACTGAAACTCCAGATTGCTTCTTACTGTCCTGTTGTGTAGGGACTGACTCTCCACTTGTATCTGTGCATTTGATTTTCCTACCCGAGTGGATGTATCCTTTTTTAATTGCATCTACTTTTTCTTCCATACTTTTCTCAAGATAATTCTTAATTCCAAGTCTGGCCTCCCAGCCTATTTCCATCCCCTTCCACATCAGTATCAAGTTTAAGTTCATTAAGCTTTCTCTTTTTTCCTTCATTCAACTCATAAAGAACCGAGCAGTGCAGAAACCAAGGCAGATGCCAGCAAAACCAGGTTCCTTCTATTTTTCCCTCCATTGTGACAGTGGCCCTTTGATAACCAGTCTGTCTTGGAGTATGCTCTTTTAACAGTTCTGCATCTCTCTTGCAATTATTTTGTCTAGACCACATATTCTTTAGGTAATTTATGAAAATACAACAGGAGACAGTTTCAGAAGCCTACCTGAAGATACGCGGTATTTACAGCTTCTAATCTTTCCAGAAGCCGTAAAAGCTTGTTTTACGTTGGTCTGACAATATTTATCCTTGAAAAATCATTTTGGCTGTTACTCATCTCTTTGTTACATAATGCATGCTTCCAACTTGTTTGTTTGATTGTGAATTGATAGGATTTATTGGCTCTCAGCAGACACCGTTTGGAACTGATAGACAAAATGAGGTCGATTGCTCTGCCAACATTTCTACCACGAGAGCTTGAAGGGCAGCACTCAGAACTCCAGCAAGGTCTGTGGCTGACTTCTGCACACTCAAAGGTACCAACCCAATAAGAACCAGTCTTAGCCAGATCAGCCCATGTAGTACTCATTTACAAAGTATATTTGTTTCATATATATTGCCCCACTCTTGCTGCAAAAAAGCCTATGCTTTTGGACCTCCTCTCCCTTATTCCTCTGTGAGGGAGATGCAAACCTGATACACTGCCAGTGCAGGAAGGCAAAAAAGAAGAGGGAAGAGAAACTTCTGTCTTAAACTGTTTTTCATTTCCAGAATTATAGAATAGTTAGTAATACATGTGCTGTGTTCACATTGACTGGAACTTCTCAGACCCATTCCTGGGTCCATATAATCCAGGTATTTTTGTAAGTCTTAAATTCCTTTATTCACAAAAGGTCTTTATAGCTACAAAATACTATTTAATTCAGAGAGTTTACGGTCATTTACCTCATACCTTTTAGCATTTCTTCACACCGTCCTTTTCTCATCTGGCCACACTTTTATTTATATTACATTTATTTTGTTAATGAGTAGAACTGCTTCAGCCATTGCATCTGTAAGTGTTGAGTGTGTGTTTGGCCTTTAGTCAGTTACGCTAGCAGTTTGCTAGCATTAAGATTCTTTTTTCTCCTAATTTCCAAACCTGTAAACTCAGACTGGGATAGAAGGTGAGTGAAACTAGAATCTTTCTTGCTCCTGTGTCTACAGCTGTAATGAAATGGCAACGGTCAGCTCTGGGATCCACCTGTACAATCTACAATTATGTTCTCCCTAACTGAATTTCCTGAGGAGCTCTGCTGCCTCCTGTTTGTCTGGGTGTAACTGATAGAGACATGCAGTCAGGTATAATAAAGGGTCTTCTTGTTTATAGCCTTGGTTCTAAAAAGCATAATTTTCCATCCTGGAACGCCAAGCACTTCACAAATTTCATCTAAAACTGTGCACATTGAGCTGGAAGGAGCAGACAAAATGATCTACAGAAATGTTATTACATTCCTCCTTCTGTGGGTTTTAGGCTCCCCTTTTCAATTGGGATCTGTAATTAAGTATAATTCCAGTCATTCCTTACAATAAAAATAAAAGCAAAATTGCGATAAAAGATTTGTTTAAAAATATTGCTAAGAGAGTAGTGTGTTCTAGTGATAGATTGACTAGATCAGATATTTACCCAGGAACTGGGAGTTTCACTTCCTTTCAGCCTGGAGGATTAAATCCACATTAGCCATGAGCCTTATACCTGTAAATCCTGATTGCACGCCCACTTCATTTTTCTGAAGCAAAGCTATGCAGAACTGCAAAATTAATTCTCCTAGAAAAAAGAGAAAAAAAGTGATTCACTCAGTAAGTTAATAGAGCATTTGTAGCGAGTGAGGTGTGAGTCTGCGTCATGATTTAACCCCAGCTGGCAGTTAACTAAGCACCACGCAGCTGCTCGCTCACTCCCCCCGGTGGGATGGGGGAGAGAATCAGGAGAGTAAAAGTGAGAAAACTCGTGGGGTGAGATAAAGACAGCTTAATAGGTAAAGCAACAGCCGCGCACACAACCAAAGCAAAACAAGGAATTCATTCCCTATTTCCCATCGGCAGGCAGGTGTTCAGCCATCTCCAGGAAAGCAGGGCTCCATCATGCGTAAGTTACTTGGGAAGACAAATGCCGTAACTCTGAACGTCCCCCGCCTTCCTCCTTCTTCCCCCAGCTTTATATGCTGAGCATGACATCATATGGCATGGAACATCCCTTTGGTCAGTTGGGGTCAGCTGTCCCGGCTGTGTCTCCTCCCAGCTTCTTGTGCACCCCCAGCCTGCTCGCTGGTGGGGTGGGGTGAGAAGCAGAAAAGGCCTTGACTCTGTGTCAGCACTGCTCAGCAGTAACGAAAACACCCCTGTGTTATCAACACTGTTTCCAGCACAAATCCAAAACATAGCCCCATACTAGCTACTATGAAGAAAATTAATTCTACCCCAGACAAAACCAGCACGGTCCTGCTTATCCCTGCTCCCAGGACCTCACACAATCCCTAGGTTAAAAAAAGACAAAGAAAAATGAACTTAAGAAACAGCTCACGGAGTGGAGACCATAATGTGTGATGAGAATCCAGATTTCTTAACTATGCCAGTGGTAGAAGCATATTGCAGAGCAGCAGTGGGAAGGTAGAAGTTGGAAACACACTATGTATTTGGTTGGGGAAAAACTGCAGGAGGCACAAGTGGAACCATGGAATGTAGTGACAACTGAATTAACTAAATGCTGTAGTGTATATAAAATATAATTAATTTGTTTAGGAATATCTTTCTGCCTCTGTAGATAAGATAATGGATGTACCTTATAAAACTAAATAAACCGATAGCAATATAATTAATGTACTTTCCCCAAGAGTAGACATGTGCCTTAAGTATGATGATAGTCACCTGGATGAGTGTTCTGACCTTCTTCACAAAGTCAGGAAATGTTCCAGTTGATTCCCATCAAGCAGGAGCCCTAGCCAACAGTCAGCCTCATCCAGGCCAAGCCTGAACCCTATCTGATGATACAAGGTGGGGCTCCTCAGATGGACATTGGTCTGGGGTTGGCCAGGATTGCCAGGCCAGATCCATTGCTGAGCTTTGATTGGAACCGCAAAGACCAAAGAGATAGATGTATTGCTGGGTCTGTACTGGTTTGGAGTTAGAGCCTTCTTCTGCAGTCCCCCCACAAGGCTAAAATTACAGTGGGAGCTGTCAGGATTTGCTGAGCTAGAAATTAGGACTGATAATGAAGTTGTCAATGTCTGAAGCTCAAGAATTTCACATGACAAAGACGACTCAGGTTGTAGTTTGGAGTTCGGAGATGACAGTACTTGCGAAGCTTAAGTTCATGCCTTGAAATGCTTGTAGTGCTATGAAATGCTTGTGTTTGATGGTAGCTTATGGTGTTAGACGTATGTTAGGTAGGAGTTTATTTTTTGAGACTGACTAGTCAGTAGAGCTCCCTATTGTTATTTCTGATGCAGGGGAAGTACAAAACATTTGCTGAGGTGAGTACAGTGAGTAGGGGCAAGCCACTCAGCTTTGCTCAGAGACAGAAGACTCTCTATTCCTGGAAAATGTGATGGCAAAGGCCTTTTGGATTTGAGGTAAGAGTACAAGTTTTTGTTAATGTAAGAATGAAGAGAGTATTTTTGATCGTTACTTTTCAGAGTGAAATTCCAGTGCGAAGGAAAAAAGAAAATAACACCCAATACTGATGCCTGCTGATCATTGTTGTCAAGTTTAGGCAGAGAGGGGTGGAGTTACTCTGCAGATAAATTGTTTATCACGGCTTGGAGCAAGAATTATAAGATTGAGAGGCTTAGGTCTCTCTTTCACAGTTTTCCGAACCCCTTGGTGTCACACCAATTAACATGGTCCAGCTTTTTTCTTCTTCGGATTGTATGTTCCAAGAAACATTTCTGTGAAGCTTTTTTTTTCTCCTACAACTTTGCTGAGATATTCTAAACTGATTTTGTTGTACACAATCTAACTACACTCCTTCTAGTTAGACTTAGCTGGACGTCTCTCTCAAATTATTTATGATCTATTCCTGGTTTCCTCATTGGATAGAGCAGGTGGCATGTAATTGCTCATAAATATGGTACTTTGTGTCTCGTCTTTGTTTTCACAGCCTTGAACATTTTATCAACTTAGCTAGTAAGGCTTTATGCTTGGAAATAGTGAAGTGTGAGGAAAATAGATAAATTAGAATTTCCATACAGCGAATGAAAATCAAAATCAGGCATTCAGAGTCTTCTGTAGGCTGTGAACCCAATGAAATCATTGGGAAAGAATTTCAGTAAATGCAGTAACTGAGCATGTGAGATGAAGTTTGGCTTTGAAAATTACAGAGACTGGAAGCAGGGGAAAAAACAGTAAGATAAGGCTGACTTTAAAAAAAAAAGTACATCGACACCCTAGCAAACAAATCAGAATTTCTCTCATAGAAGAGGGAAAAAGATGGAAAAATCCACAAAGGAGGAATTTTGTGATGCTGTTGACCAGCAGATGGTGCATGGTGGGAAGGCTTTTTTTATCTGTCTTAAGCATCTGCTGTAGGTGCATGACCTAAGCTAATCTTCTGAAGCTTCTGCATGCAGATGTATAGTATCTATAGTATTTTGGTTATTCTTAACAACTGGACCAGTACCACAATAGTCTCTCAGATTAGGAGGGATGCCTTCAGCACCTGGTGGAGGAGAATCATGGACTACATTTGTAGAATGAAAGGGGTGTTGGTAAAATGATATGGAAAGAGAACTAAGTGAAGTATCTGAAAAAAATTCCAGACAGTGAGGTGGATAGCTCAGGGAAACAGCCTCCCAAGCGAACTGTTTTTTCATACTTCAAAATTGGCAGAAAAAATGCACATAAATGTAAAACTGGTAGGAAGCCGTCTACTGGCTGGGGGAAACAACCTAGATGATTTAACAGACTTTTTGTGTCTCTAACATCTGGATTCAGGGAGTTAATCTGAGCTAGTGGCATTCTGAATCTGCTGATCTGGTACTAAATCAGGAAAACTGGGAATTCACAAAGTGCACGGCTGCACCGATAACATTAGAAGGCAACATGCATTGAAACTGGTAGTCAGTCACCAAACAACATGAAACTTCTTTGTTAAATTTAAAGTAATAAAATTATCAGACCGGACGAGACCTCAGAAGGGGACTTAAATCATCCCATCATTTGTAACAGATGTCTGTCTAGTCTCGTCCAGTGGTGGAGACACCACAGCCTCCTGGCTGCTCTGTTCCAGTTCCTCATGTGCCTCATGTGCCTCACCTGAAACTTCTTTTCTAGAACGTAAGCGCAGTACTACCTCCCCTAGCCACTATGGCCGTGAAGCCCATTTGGAGACTGTTACCATCCTAAAGTGTCTCTTGCTTATGCTTCCTCCTTTGCCCCACTCCTAACTGACATTTCTGTATCAAAGAAGGGTTTAAACCCTTCAGTCTTTCCTTACTGGTCATGTTCATGACATGCCTAATGATCCCATTTGCACGGTCTCCAGTTGTGTCAAAACTTTCTTCATGGAAACCCACACAGAAGCTGTAGTCTTACCAAAGCTGAGAAAGCAAAAGGAAAACTTCGGTTTGGATATATACCTATTTGTGTACCTTGATGTGGCATCTCTTTTCATAACAGCACTACCTCATGGACTCTTGTTCAGACTGACCCACTGTAATAACCCCTGTATCTTTTTTTTAAAACCTGCTATATAGGCTATATCTGTCTCTTTCTATACAGTTGATTATTTATGTCCAAATTTAGACTTTGCAGTTGTCCCCATAGAAACTTCATCCTGTTTTTTTTCTGTTTGTTTATTCCATTTGACTGGTGATTCAGCAGATTTGGTGTACTCTCCCAAGTATTCTTTTAAAAGTAGGTAGTGGATAGAATTGCCAAACATCATAAATTGGGACTAATGGCTCATTATGCCATACCCCAAGGCAATTAAACCTGTACTTTATTTGAAAGGGTCTGGATTTTACCTGAAGGTAAAAAAAAGGAGCACAGATGCTTGTGCAGAAAAGGAGCCTTCTTTGTACGCATAACTTAACATGCTCGTTTTTCAACACTTTTTAATATAAGCCTGAGGCATTCTTAAACACTATTTCTAAGCATTTATTTCAAGACTTAGCTGTGGTTTATAGCTCATAAGCATCTTGCCCCACGTTTCTTAGAGAATGTGGTAGAGAAGAACTTGAACCATTAATGCAATTAGGTGGCAAGTGGAGCAGAAGTCTTGTCAGTCCTCATTGCTGAGTGTTCCTCTAATGGCTCTCATGGTAGCCGTATTTGTGGTGGAAAGAAATACTTTCTATTCATTTGTTTGAAATACCTTTCTTGGGTACAATTTCTTCATTCTCGTTAACCAGATCCTCTGAGGGACTTGCACAGGTACAAGAAAATTGCTAGTTTAATTGAACAGCTTCACCTTCGAAATACTCGCCCAGCGTATCTTCAGGTGTCAAAAAAGCTGCTGGCTGATACTCACACGAATTACCTAAGCAGAAATTACTTGCACTGTTATGCCATCTCTCCTTTCCCCCGCTTCTTTAATTCTTGGTTATTTTCACCTTTTCTGTTGTTTGACTGGTAGACTGGGTTGTAGCTTTCCAGGAGGGTACTGGACTGCTTATAGTTTGTACAGCACCTTAAAGGACTTGCTGTGAACAACTGCCATACCTTTGGAATTTGCCACAATGCAAATAGCAATAAAAACTAATCAGTGGACTGAAATGGTGGGAAGGTTCAGTGTGCAGTCCTAAGAATTCAGTTGTGCAATGAAGGGAAAATACCAGGAAAGGCAAATGAAGGGTATGGTGGTTTGAAGTAGTGCATCCTGGATGCATGGAATTGCATTTGCAAATTCATTCCTCACATACACTATTATTCTTCTGTAACCTCTGATCAATTTACTAGGTTTTCCATAAGAAGAAGATACCTTTCTGTAGAAAAATAACATGTAAAATACCTTATTCTAGGTTGTTCCAAATGTGGGCTTCAAAAGTTGAGCGTAAGGAACTGTGAAGTATGCTTTTTCCCCAAGGATCAACAAATAGTTCTTTGCTAAGCAATATAACTAATAAAGAAAAGAAGAGATTAAACATTACCTGCCATGTTGTGTTGTCATCACTGTCTTTTTACTGAATGAAATTTTTATATAACTACACATGATAATATTTTTAGGCTAAATGAGTTTTTTTACTGGAATGGTTTGCCACGTTTATACATGAAACCATACTGACTTCAAGGAAAAGAGTCTTCTCATTTGAACAAAGTAGTATAGTATTTTTTTCCATGTTTTCTACTTCTTTTGTCTATTGCAGAACTTGTAACTTGATATGAGGCCTTCAAGAATCAAATGCTTATATAATAAAACTAAAAGTATTCTTGTCAAAGATTCTAAATGCAAAGTTGAATTTAGCAGGGTTGCTCACTTTATACATGTGTGAAGTATATAATTAAGTGTTGGGTTTTAGTTTAGCTGAAGTATTTCAGCATTGAAGAAGCTGAAGCACAAGAGAATGTGAAGATAATGGCTGTCAATATTACCTACCTTAAGTAGTCACATTTTACTTCTTAGGTTCTAGAAACATTCTCACGTAATTAAAGAAGTTTTTTGGGGTTGGGGGGGTGTTTTTACAAAAAAAAAAAGGTTGGCTTCTTGACAAACTGTTCACAAGAACTTTACAGTTTTTCTAAACTGAAAATTTTTCTTTGAATAATTTATGAAATTATTTGGAAAGTACTTTGAGAATACGGCATATCTGTATTTTGAGAGGCATTTGTTAGTTTTAATTGCAGCCCTGTTCATATATTTCCATTCATGCTTGTATACACCAATTAAAGAAAAAAGACTAGTTCTTCTGACCGGCTATCCATAATGACTCTCAGAATACATCACTGTGCTGAACTTTCTAGAAAATTCCTGGAAGGGAAAGGAATATAAACTTCATATAACCACAGGAAAAGCAAATGGTCTGAGTGCCCTCTTAAAATCGGTATCCTCAGGATTTGGCATGGGTTGTGCTCCCAGTATGAAAAAACTGTGTGACATCTTTCTGGTATTTTTGCATCCAGTTGTTGCCAAACAATACAAATTTGTGGGACATGAAAACAAAACAGTTGGGTGGGCAGGGATTTAATTAGTGTTGCTTCTGTATGGATTAGTTGTTTTATTCAGTTGAGTTCTTTTGTGCCTGATTTGCATGGATACGATTTATTCTCACTTTCTGAATAATGTAATAGGGCTCTTCCTTTGTTTCATTTGAAGGGGTAGAGGACCGCTGAAGAACACATCTGATGTAATTAATGCAGCAAAGATGATTTCAGAGTCAGGATCAAGGATGGATGTCCTAGCACGGCTGATTGCCAATCAGGTAGGTTATTTATGCAGTAGTGCATTAAACTTTGTCACAGATTAATCCGTCCACAGAACCTCCAACACCTAAGAAGGTCACTTACAAAAGCACTTGTGACGTTTTTAGATCTACCTCTCTGATTTTCCTTTTCTTCTCAATTTCTGAAGGGATGGATACATAGATCCTGTCTTAATTGTATGTGTGGATTCTCTTCTTCATACATATCAATGTCTGTTTATATGCACTTAACAAACACACATAAATGTATGTGTACTTATATCACAGATGTATACGTACATATATTTATGTACATAGGTGTTTGTACATATGTTTATATTTGTGAGCTCCTTCACGCTATGAATGCCACATTTTGGAGATAAAGTATATATGAATATATATGTATGTACATATAAATTCATAGCTCCTTTAAGCTATGCACATAACATTTTAGATGTATAGTATAGTCCATTCTTGACTTCCTTGGGTAAATTACCCAGAAACAACTTGAGTTGTTTCAGGTGAGTCAGCTTAGACGTGGGAACACAGGATTGTTGCGTTGGCATAGAGTTCTGCTGAGCGGGCTTACTGTTTTGGACAGGTGCTAGGTCTCAGCACTGTGCTTAGTAAGGTTACACACTTTTCTTCTCTGAAATGATTCGATTTCCACCCTAATCTCTTTATATGTTACAGAATCTGTGCTTTTTCTGTACCTAGGTTATCTTTTCTATCTCTGCCCCCCAACACTGGCAGTTTCTTTGGAGCATTGATGTCAAATGGTTTTCCATGTAAATACCCTTTGGGATAGTCAGAGTTTTGGCCTCTGCATTCCTGCAGTCTCGAGGTGATTTTTTTTTTTTTTTTTTAGCATTTATAAGAAATATGTATCATCAGCAAATTACAAAGACGCTTAATATAACGCTCTCATTCCTCAGATAGCTAGAAATCATTCAAAATAACCTTTTTTCCCCATGCCAAATCATCCTTTAAATCTCGAGCTCTTTTCTCACTGTGTTTTTTTTTCTTGATCTCCAAGGTATTTGTTGAGACCAATAATTCATTTTCTCAGCGGTTATTTTGCCAAATTTCCTATGCCTTGCTCTCTTGGGGGTCCTGAAATAAAAGAAACTTTATGTTCCTCTGGGCTACCTAATAGCTGTTCTCTGAAGTTGGTCCAAATTGAAGGAACCCTTCAAGAATTTGGTGCCCAGACTGGAACATGAATTCTAATGAGGTTTTATGAGTGTTTTCCTCATCAGCATTAATACCTTTTAGTGGAATTTTTCACCTGTTGCCTTTCAGTAACATCTAAATTGCGTGGAATTTTTATTCCATGTAAAAATCACAGAATCTTTTGGCTGGAAAAGACCTTTAAGATCATCAAGTCCAACCGTACCTGTCCACTACTAAACCATGTCCCCTAAGCACCTCATCTACCCGTCTTTTAAATACCTCCAGGGATGGGGACTCCACCACTTCCCTGGGCAGCCTGGTCCAATGCTTGACAACCCTCTCCGTGAAGAAGTTTTTCCTAATATCCAATCTAAACCTCCCCTGGCGCAACTTGAGGCCAGTGCCTCTCGTCCTATCACTTGCTACTTGGGAGAAGAGACCAACACCCACCTCGCTACAATCTCCTTTCAGGTAGTTGTAGAGTGTGATAAGGTCTCCCCTCAGCCTCCTCTTCTCCAGGCTAAACAACCCCAGGTCCCTCAGCCGCTCCTCATAAGACTTGCTCTCCAGACCCTTCACCAGCTTCGTTGCCCTTCTCTGGACGTGCTCCAGCACCTCAATGTCCTTCTTGTACTGAGGGGCCCAAAACTGAACACAGTACTCGAGGTGCGGCCTCACCAGTGCCGAGTACAGGGG
>VYZW01053781.1:1318-25379 GCA_013401315.1 Balaeniceps rex
CCTTTTCCATGACTTTTTTTTCACTCCCAATGAAAACCTGTTTAAAGGTGGATGCCTCTTCTCACCCTTTCTTTCTTTACTGAAGAAGTTAGGAAATGACTTTGTGTCTGAAGCATATGTGGGTTGTTATTAACACTTCTGTCAAAGTTTATGCAATAATTAAGATGATGTTTAGATCAGATTAAGGTACATTTCAGTATGCAGGCTGGTCTTTCTGTGCAGGAAAATAACACTGGTCAAGGAGACATTATAGAACAAAAAGAAACTATTGACAAAAAATTATGCCACTTGAAAAAATTGCATTGCTCCATGAGAATCAGGTGCCTTCTGCAGCACCTGCTGAGTTGGTTATAGGCAAGTGATGGTGTCCAGTTACGCAAAACAGGCAGGGTACCTGCCATCGACAGCCTGCTGTGCTGCGCCTGTGACTTTGTAGACATTCCCTGTGGCAAAAAGGTCATTGCATTTATTCAGGAAATACTTTTGGTACCTACTTCCAGTTTCAGTTTGAGACTTAGAATTTGGATTCATCAAAACAGCTTCTCCTTTGGATGTACCTGGTTCGTATCTCTGATGTGTTTGCTCTTGAGATGGGGCCAGCCTCTTCTCCAAGGTGCAGAGTGATCATGCAGTAGGCAACAGGCACAAGCTGGACCACAAGGAACTCCTGCTAGATGCTCGGAAAAACATTTTCACCATAGGGGTGGTGAAATATGGAACAGATTGCCCAGGAGGTATGTGGAATCTGCATCCTTGAAGATACTCAAAGCTCACCTGATCAAGGCCCTGAGCAGCCTGCTCTGGCTGAGTAGGGGTGTTTCTAAACGGCCTTCAGGGATACCTTCCAGTGTAAATTATCCTACGGTTCTGAGTTCTGTATGCAAGGTGCAGTTACTTGAATGTGTTGTGTATTACATGTCAAGGAAGTCCATGGGTTTAGTAAAGGTGTGGAAGGGAAGGCAGCACAAATTACCTATTTCATTGCACAGAATTCCTTTTTTAGGCCACTTTTAGAGATAAGTGGCATAAAAAAACATCATGTTACACAATATGAGCAGCCTCAGTAGAGAGCATCTTGAGTGTTTGCCTTGTGTTCTCCATAAAAGAACAATACTCTTCTATGGCTAATCCAAGCTGCAGTTGATTGAGTTAGATTTCTGCTGCCGGGATAATTGGACACTGTTTCAGAAACGCCTGGGAATTTCTTGAGGCCTGTAACACAAGTTGCCATACAAAGTTCCCAGTGTGCTGTCCTCTAAACACACAGTCCTCTGTGAAAAGAGTGCTCCAGCCATCCGGAATGATCAGAGTAACCCCGCATGTAAATGTGACCTTCTCCCTGCCTCACAGAGCCGCTGTGTCTGGGTCCAACTGTCACTCACAGAAACACTTTCTTTCACTTGATCAAGTCTTGAAAACAAGCAAGAAATTTGAAATTGCTTCTCCTTTTCCCCATCCAAACCATTTTACTCCTTCTGGCCCACCTTAACATAACGTCTTGTGAACTCATTTGTGAGAGAGTAGCTGCTGGTTTGGGCTGAAATGTAAAGTGGCATTTGTGCAAGAGCTGGAAATGCAGAGTGATCTAATTATGTGCAGATGTAACATACTTCCTTTTTTTTCTTTTTTTTTTTTAATTATGCTAATGATTTTTGGTTTTATCTTATAAGTCTTCTGTTAAATAATTTGATTCTTGTACTGGTCTGCAGTGTACTCCTAGTAGCAAGTTAATAAAAATCTGAATTAAAAAGCATATGTGAGTATAATTTCCAAACAGTTCTTAATATGAATCATTGAATCATAAAGAATGGTGGCTAGTAGTTAGTATTCTGGATACTCTGATGTTTAATTCATTTGATTATAAGTTTCCAGCTTGTTTGTTCATTTGTTATAGCATTTAAAAACATCTTGGCTTACTCCTTATTTTCCTTAATGGAACTAAGTCATGGGGCTGTAAGCTGCATGACTTTCTTAAACAGCATATTTAATATGATTCTGTTATCCCTGGCTAGTCAAATTGGCATATGTCCTTAAAATAAAATGAAATGTAGTTCATTATTGCTACTGAGACTTTTTCCAGCTATTTCTGGAAAGAGTGTAAGTCCAAAGATTAGGAGAGAAACATTAATCGAGTTATTTAATTTTTTGTTGTTGTTAATTCTTTAGAGAGTTAACGCAGTGGGAGGCCAAAATTGCAAATACTATGTTTGCTTAAAATTCATTTATTCAATAATGTTTAAGTAACTCTGGTGGTAAATGGGTCACCCAGAAATACATTGTCCCCTTGTTCCTAGATACTTTGTATATCAAAGTATAGGAAAAAAGAAAACACAAGTTACCTAAAAATAGCCAGCATCTGTGTTACGATGTGTTAGTGAAGTTGTTGGTGTTTCCTCTCTCTTTTTGTGAATTTCCACCACCTCCCATAAATGATAAACAGCATCTTTTCAGCATCTCAACATTTTGTAAGGGATATAGATGGGTCTGTGTTGCATTCCGAATTATATTATGGTTCTTGAAAATTCCTGGGTCACTCACACTAGTAACACAGTTGGTCAGTAGTAGAATTGTTTTGAAAATCTGAAAAAATTTGAGTCAACAAGGAAAAAGAGAGAAAAGTTTTTGAACAAAACAAAAACCATGATGGCAGTAGTAGTATCTTTCAGACTGACAATTTATTTCTTTGATACTACTTAGTTTTTAATTATGACCACAGACTATGAGCTAGTTTTTCACGATGAGGAAAGTAAAAATGCTTTTGGAAGTGAACAGTCAACGAGTTACCTGCAGAAGTGAAAGGCCTGACCGCCTTCTGATTCGCAGAGATGAACAATGCTGTCCTGAAATCATGAGCTGGCTGTACTTGGTGGTTTTCTTCCTGCAGTTTGTTTTGGGGCTCACTTTGATGCCCATTGAAATGAATGGGGGTTGTTTTAGTGATATGATAGAATTTGAATTAGGCCTTAAATGCTTATAGAAGACTGCATTGTGCATGTATACGTAAATTAATGTATAAGGTTACCAAATGTTTCCAGAGTGCAAATGTTACAAATAACACATCACGCTTTTGACCAGTTGATTTGATCATAAAGGAAAAAAATCAATGATAAATAAAGAAGTTACAGAAGTATAATATGCAATCCATAAGAAGCCCCAAACATAATATGTCACATTCTGATACCAAATGTTTCTGTGTCATCTGAGAACAGAAGATACAATAATCTTCTACTGTCTCTTCTCACCAAGCAGAGAAAGAGACTGGTCCTGTTCAGAAGCTGGAGAATGAACATAGGGATAACCTCTCAGAGGTCTTACCATCCCTTTTTGAAACTGTGATTTGAAACCTCAAAATTCTACTGTTTTCCCTTTTTGCTTTCATTCAGCAGGAGGGAAGAATAGAATTAATTATTATTCTTTATTTTTTAACCACTTTTGTCCCCAGAATGGCTTTTTAATTTTTTGTTGGTTTTGTTTGTTTGTTTGTTTTTTTAAATCGGAGTACATGCATGCAGTGGTTTTGAAATGGGGTTTTATGCATGGTGGGAGAGTCATTCTGTCAATAGTTCCTCACAAGGCAGGGTAGTTTTAACTTAGTTCTGTGTAAGACTCAATAGGACTTAAGTTTTTTTAAGTATATTTTGCCCAGTGAAAGACTTAACCATGTTGGCTTCAGTTTGAACAGACCACAAAGTAAATGTTACAGCGATAACAGAAAAAAAATGAAAACTGAAGTTTAATATTTCCTCATTAATTCCACAGTAGCTGTTTCCCATGGAGCGTATGGGGAATACGATGTAAAAATAATAATATATTAAAAGAAAATATTTAGGAAAGAAAAGGAAGGAGTTAACAAATACTCAGTTCCTTTTCTTCTCACTCTTTTTATCAAAGGAATTAAGTACTCTTACTGATAAGACTCTGTCAAAGACAAAGTGCTAAAATGTGTGGTTTAGTCCCCATGTTTGCAAATGTTTTCACTGAGATAAAGGGCCTAACCAGACCAGACCAGAACCAGCAAACGGAAGATTTTTCTAATACAATGTGAAAGAATTTGAGGCTATATTTACTTTCCTGGTTTTGGCTCGGTTAGAGTTAATTTTCTTCCTAGTAGCTGGCATAGTGCTGTGTTTTGGATTTAGTAGGAGAAGAATGCTGATAACACACTGATGTTTTAGTTGTTGCTAAGTAGTGCTTACACTAGTCAAGGACTTTCTTTTTCAGCTTCCCATGCTCTGCCAGGTTCACAAGAAACTGGGAGGGGGCACAGCCGAGATAGTTGATCCAAATTGACCAAAGGGCTATTCCATACCATATGACATCATGCTCAGTATATAAACTGGGGGGAGTTGGCTGGGGGACAGCGATCGCTGCTCGGGGACTGGCTGGGTGTTGCATGGCGGGTGGTGAGTGGTTGCATCACTTGTTTTTCCTGGGTTTTGTTTCTCTCTCTCTCGTTCTCCTTTCATTCCAATTTTGTTACTATCGTTATTATTATTTTACTTCAGTTATTAAACTGTTCTTATCTCTACCTGAGAGTTTTCTTTTGCCCTTCCGATTCTCTCCCCCATCCCACCGGGGAGGGAGGAGGGTGAGCGAGCGGCCGCGTGGTGCTCAGTTGCCAACTGGGGCTAAACCATGACATTTACACATTTTAAAGATGATGAAAATTTTCTTTTCATTCTTTCTTCCTAGAACAATAGATGGTAGTGGTTAATTTGCAGACGAGTTCTATATGTATAAATTACGCCATCTTTAGTCTCATCCTTCATTCTGTTTTAGAGTTGATACAGTAGTGTCATATGTGATCTAGGATATTTGTTTGGTAAGCACTCCACGTGCATATATATTATCTTCACAGGTTTTTCAAAATCTTAATTTCAAAACTTATTTTAATCTTTTATCCTTCCAGACTTCTTGGTTATCACTAATAGCGATAACACTTATGGATATCCCTGTTAGTTATGTAAATATTCCATCCAGACATTTACAGTATCTAGGTTGGAGAGGGCCTGCTGTACATACCAAGGGCCTAACTAACACTCTTTTCTTATGTTCTTAAATTTCATGTAGGAAGATGAGGCAATGAGGTGCTGCAGTATTTTATTACGTCTTCCTTTAGTTAAGTGATTAATTTTTCTTTTTCTAGCTTCAGAAAGTGAAATATAAATTAGTATGCTTTACTACTTTACTTTTTTAAGCATCTAGTTCATTCCAAAGTGAAAACTGTCCTATATTGTATGACCTTTTGAGACATCTCATAGCAGTAGTAATGATCAGTGACACAAGTTTTAGAAATAATGCAGAGAAGCGGCCAGAATCTCAGCTGAAGTCTGTATAAATCTCATCTGTCTCTCTCAGTTGGAGTGATGCTGATGTTGCAATACTTATGCAAAATGGGGAAGAACTTGGCTGCTTTCATATCTCTAAATTTGGTATGTGTGTAGGCCAGGACAGTGAACAGTTTATAACATCTCTGTGCAGCAAAGTTAATAAATCCGTTTTGTATGTGAACCTCTGTAAACCTTTCGTCATCCATTAAAAATGTTGCTGTGCTGTTGACAATAAGTGTCAGTAGCAAGAAAGACTGGAGGAAGACCTAATACACTTATTTCCCATAACATTAAAGCCACTGTAATTATGGGTCATTTGCCTGGCTTCTTTGGTAATTAAGAGTTTTAATTGCTTCTAGTTCCAGGGAATTAGTTAAGCTTTTCATTATGCATATTGCCTTCCATAATCATCGGCTCCTCTCGCACAGTAAGCTTAGTGACATCATGGAAGTCAATTAGGTCTTTCAAGGCAGAGCAGTGAAGTACATTTCTTTGTATGGGCTGGATTAGAAAAGGTTTCTGAAAGGCCTTGATAATGCTGTTCTGTGCAACATTAAGCTTACTCTTCTAAAGGCAAAGCCTGTCAGGGTTTCGTTTACTGTCCTCAGAGTGCTTAGGGTCACAAACTAAGGTATTGTTAAGAACAAAACCTATAGGCAGAACCGTGCTTCCGTTCTAATAGTGATTGTTCCAAGCTTTGTGGGATCAGCTGGTTACATATTTGTAGTTAGTAATAGTGATAATGATCAACATTTGAAACTATCACATTGTTCAAACTGGAATTCAGTGACTTGTATAAAGGAAATGAGCACAAAAGAGATTGGTGTGATTCTGTTGGCTCACTAAAAGTCATTAATTAAGTTTTACTTTATCACATGCAAGGTAGAAAGCACCTCTTACTTTCTCTTGGCAGACTCCAAGTGGTTGCTGACATGTTGGCAGGCAAGAATCAATATTTTAAAAAGAAAAGAAATCAGAGAGGGTTCATTCCTTCTTCCTCTTCCCCAGTCTCTGATACAGATGGATATATATTGTGCAGACATTTAATTCATGAAGTTCAACAAGGCCAAGTGCAAGGTCCTGCACATGGGTCGGGGCAATCCTAAACACAAATACAGGCTGGGTGGAGAATGGATTGAGAGCAGCCCTAAGGAGAAGGACTTTGGGGTATCGGTTGATGAGAAGCTCAACGTGACCCGGCAATGTGCGCTTGCAGCCCAGAAAGCCAACTGTATCCTGGGCTGCATCAAAAGAAGCATGACCAGCAGGTCGAGGGAGGTGATTCTCCCCCTCTGCTCTGTTCTTGTGAGACCTCACCTGCAGTACTGCGTTCAGCTCTGGGGCCCCCAACATAAGAAGGACATGGACCTGTTGGAGCGAGTCCCAAGGAGGGCCAGGAAGATGGTCAGAGGGCTGGAGCACCTCTCCCATGAAGAGAGCTTGGGAGAGTTGGGGTCATGCAGCCTAGAGAAGAGAAGGCTGTGGTGAGACCTTATAGCAGCCTTCCAGTACCTGAAGGGGGCCTACAAGAAAGCTGGAGAGGGACTTTTTACAAGGGCATATAGTATTTGGTCAAGGGGTAATGGCTTTAAACTGAAAGAGGGTAGATTTAGATTAGACGTAAGGAAGAAGTTCTTCACTGTGAGGGTGGTGAGGCACTGGACCAGGTTGCCCAGAGCAGTTGTGGGTGCCCCCTCCCTGGAAGTGTTCAAGGCCAGGTTGGATGGGGCTTTGAGCAACCTGGTCTAGTGGAAGGTGTCCCTGCTCATGGCAGGAGGGTTGGAACTAGGTGATCTTTAAGGTCCCTTCCAAACCAAACCATTCTGTGATCCTATGATTCTACACCTTGCAAAAATGTTTTCTTTGAACATAATAAAGTTTTTGCAGGTTGCGACTTGGTCCTCTTAGAGCACAGCCAGAACAGACCAAAGTTGTGCATCTCTAATCTTCCCTGGTGAAATAGTTGTGTGTTAGAGAGCCTAAAAGATGCAGTATGCTGGTTTATGTTCTCCCAGTGTGTCATATCTAGATTCAGTCAAAAGTTAAACTAGGTTTAGCAAATCATTACTCTTACCCATTCGGTATTAGTTGCCACAGTCTATTGTGTTGTGAAGAAAAGGATAAGAAAATCCATCCTGGGTATGTAGGAAGGGATTTGGTAGATCGATAATGACTGTAGAGAAGGGCTTAATGCATGAGACAGAAATTTGTGATAAGGCAGAGTTGCACTGTCTGAAGGGTGTGGGGGAAAATTGCACTAACCATCCCAACATCTGTGTTGAATTACTGAAATTACTTGTGGCATTAATTTTGGTATTAGTAGCAGTAGCAGTGCTAATAATATTGATAATAAATGCAGTCTGAATTGCAGAAGTGTTAGAAACCACCTGTCAGTGGAGGTCAGAATTTTTTTTGTGGTTGGATGCCAAAGGTTGTTTTGGATTGTCCATGACCAAAAATTCAAACTCAGGACAGGGTAATGTCAGGAAGAGATGCTTCATTATATACATTCTGGAATGAACTCCAGAAGTGTTATCTTTTATTATATAAAAGTTCAGACTAGATGATTTGTTATATATTTATTTATGTTATATATTTATTATTCAATATTCTGATGTTAAATTACAAAATTCACATAAATAATGTATTGATTATTTTTAACAACTTTGCGTCCAAACTGCGATCTTGAATGAGTATGCCTATTGTAAGACATGGAACTTTTACCTGACTACACTGTCTCTTCTCTAAAAGTAACCTTCCAATATAATTGCTGATTTTCTTTCTCGCCATTGCTTTGGAAGAATTGAGCAAATAGAGCATGAATTTGACAGCATTCTTCTGACAAGTGACTTCTATCTTACTCTCCACTCATCCAAAGTCCTAATATTGACCTGGGTAGTGTAGTCTTCCCCCTCTTGTGTAAGTAGGAAATGCCACACCTGTAAGTGAAAGCGCTTTTGCCATTTTGCAGGTTGTAAAGTCAGTCTTGAAGAGTTGAATTGCCTGCTCATAAAGGTATTTAAGCACTTGCTTAACTTTACTTTAAGCTTGTGCTTAAACCAATCCCTATAAAACAAATCACTTAGAAACATCTGGATAACTAGTTGCTGGGATTTAAGTATGCATGTTGATGTTTTTTTGAATTGAAATGAATTTAAGGTTAATTACCATGCAGATGTTCAAACTGAGAGGTTTGTCCTTGTTCTAATTAGGGATGTCTAAGCCAGGAATTTAGTTTTTCTTTTTTAGTAAGTTTTATTCAGGATCATTCTCTCTTTTAAAACAAAAGATTAGAAGTTCATAGTAACATTATTCTTTAATTTTTTTTCCCCTCACCTCCTTGTTTTCAGTGTCTTGTGTTTGAAGATTCACCACTTGGAGTCAGAGGAGCTCTGGCAGCAGGAATGCAAGTGGTTATGATTCCAGATGAAAAATTAAATCCAGATCTCAAAAAGGAGGCAACACTACTGCTGAACTCCATGGAGGATTTCAAACCAGAACTGTTTGTTTTACCACCATACGATTAATGATTAATGCCTAATGTCTATGAACATGCACTTGACTGGAGATCGGGAAAGTTGAATGAAATTTTGTTATGGTATTATGATTGTTTTGCATCTTTTCCTCTCTTCCTCAAAACTGGAGCACAAAAGTCCTGTTAACACCAAGTCTTCCACACAGTACCTTTGAAAGTTGATTGGAATGTTTATGATTTGTCCTCGTGATAAAGCAGCGTTTCATCTTGTGAAGTGAATCCAGCCTTGTTCTCTGCACATCATAATGTTTTCTGGGAATATTATGAAACTATTTAGACAATTTGTTGTAACTGCATTGCAAGCTTCTTGTTCTGTTTCCACTTGAATGACTTACCGTTTAGATCTTAACCAGAAATCTGTTCTGGATTGGCTCTTATCCCATTACACTGTTTTTGATATAGTTATCGCTATCAACATGTTTATCCATTTCTTCATCCGGTACTTGCCTATCTATTCCCCTTTGAATCGTGTTGTCATTTTTTTTTGCAGTTTTTTGAAGGGTTTTTGTTGTACTTTCTGTGTTGTCTTATTTTGTTTTCTTCTTGGGGGTTGAATGAGATGACTTCCAGAGGTCCCTTACAACCTCCATTATTCAGTAATTCTGTCATTATCTCCCTGCTTCAATTCTGATAAAGTTATGGTCTTACCTCCTTCCTTACTTTTCCATTCTTACCTCTTTCCTGAGCCCTTTTTTTGCCAAGTTCCCTACAGAGAGTTTTGCTATCTATTTTTAAAATACAGAAATTGTAGTTTTGGTTTATTTAAATACTTAAAATTTATTTTCCTGGCTACCATAATTTCCACAAAATGTTTATGTTGTTACCTGTCCCTCTTACTTCTGTCTGTTTCCGGCATCTCATCACAACAAGGGTAAGGGTCTCTTTAGAAAATGGTAGACATGTAAACAGGTTTTGGTGGCATCCACAAGTACATGTATGACATGGTGGAAGCAATGTCTTTTACTTTGTCTAAAGAAAGCTGTATTATGTAGGGTTTATGACTGTTTTATAAGATGAATGATTGTATTCAGCATTTAAAAAAATAAATTTATAATTGAGTGTCCATAAGGTACTCCAAAATCTTGGTAAAATATCAAACTCCATAAAGACAAGGAACGTGAAATATGTCAAATAAGAGAATTTCCATGTAGTATGAGAAGACTTCTCTGACCTCATTTTTTTTAATATCATCTATTTATCTATGATCTTCCTCACAAAAATCTTTTCTAGGCATTTCTGGTGTTTAACTGTTTTAGGTTTAAGGGTTTTTTTGTCAGGAATGAAAATTAATGAATCATAGACCCTTCAGTATTCAGGGTGAGTTTCCTTACATTTTTTTCCTCCTGGATTTAAAAAAACCCACAAACTTTTACATCTTTTATGTAGGCCGTTATTATTTTCTGTTACTGTGGTCTGTTCATACCTCAAAAAATTAAGAAAATTTTATTCCATGTGATCAGTCAAATATGACCTAGATGGTCCAGAAGATTTTTAGTACATGTAATGGTTTGCAGTTAAATGCTTTTCATCTAAGGATCTGGAAGCATTTTTTTGAAAAAAGGGTAAATATTGTTTCAGTGTAGGTATTTTGCATATTATGTTATTTCTTTAGGCCCATGGATATTGCAGTCATTAGTGATTGTACAGTGACAACAACCCATGCCATCCAATATTAATTCCATTTCTGGTCTTTCCAGACAAGATAACAGAAGTATTGCTGTATAATTCCTCCTCTGACTTATGTTACATAACACAAAGTGTTACTGTAGCGCCATAGTACTGAGCTTTCAAGTGTAAAACAGGTGCCTGTTAGGATCCCCTTCGTTCATAATTACTGAATTCCAACAGGGAAGCTACTAGGTAAAACAAGCTTTAATAAGCTGTAATTAGTAACTTTTACAAAGTTTTGCATATATTTAATTTAACTGGGGAGTTTTACAAAAAATAAAAATGAAGCATGTCTCATTTACAGTTTACTTTGAAGGAACTGTCATCAAAGTCTTGAATTTTCTTTTTAAAGATGTAGAGACATTAATAAATATATCACTGGCAAAATCAGAATTACTTCATGTGCTGGTTTTGGCTGGGATAGAGTTTTCTTCATAGTAGCTGGTATGGGGCTATGGTTTTGGATTTCTGCTGGAAACAGTGTTGATAATAGAGGGATGTTTTCGTTATTGCTGAGCAGTGCTTACACAGAGTCAAGGCCTTTTCTGTTCTCACTCTACCCCACCAGCGGGTAGGCTAGGGGTGCACAAGAAGCTGGGAGGGGATACAGCCGGGACAGCTGACCCCAACTGACCAAAGGGATATCCCACACCATATGACATCATGCTCAGCATCTAAAGCTGGCAGAAGAAGGAAGTGAGAGATGTTCGGGGTTATGGCGCTTTGTCTTGGGAAGACAACCTTTATGCGTGATGGAGCCCTGCTTTCCTGGAGATGGCTGAACATCTGCCTGCCGATGGGAAGTAGTGAATCAATTCCTTGTTTTGCTTTGTTTGCTTGCACAGCTTTTGCTTTGCCTATTAAACTGTCTTTATCTCAACGCACGAGTTTTCTCACTTTTACTCTTCTGATTCTCTCTTCTTTTACTCTCCCCCATCCCACTGGGTGGGGTTAAACTTCATCATGACCACCATGATGAGATCAGCATATCCTTCAATTCTAATTTAATAGCCTTATCTTTTGCTGAGAACTAATAGTCACTTCTTAACAGTAAATCCTATTCCATACAATTATTATTCCATGCATTTAGTATCTCACCTGACAGTTGTCAGTGAGATCATTGCCCCAAACTGAAATCTGTGAACCTGAGCCATATGGTATAACCTTCCCCTCCTTTTAGGAATGCCCTTCCATGTACATTACTGCTTGCTGTTGGCCAACTTCCTCATCCTGTGCTGAACCATTTAACTGTAAGTATCAGTGCTGTGGTTAGCTTTTCTCTTGACTGAATGAGAAATCAAAAGAGTACACAAAATTAAATTCTTTATCTATAGTAATCTCAAAAATCCCGTCATCTCCATCTCAGCAAGCAGACTTCAATCCCAACAAATACTTAAGTACGTGCTTAATTTGTCTTTACTAAGCATAGAAAGTAAGCACCAGCTTAATTTTAAGGATATGTTTAGTTTTATTTGGCTTAATATAGAACATGTGCTTCAGGCATATCCTGAGGAAAATTCCAGCCTCCACAAAATAAAGGCAAAACTCCATGACCAAGATTTTACCATTGGAATGGTATAAGTGCAGCAAGATGTAGCAGCAAGATGGAGCTAAATTCATCTAGGAAAATATAGGGGGAAAAAAAAAGTAATGTATAAAGTATTGCACTGGAAATTAAACTCCTTTTTGCCTCACAAGTGAATTAGGTTTTACATTTTACTGGAACTCCAATGGGATTAATCTTGGTCGAATTTCCATCTTGCAAAGATATACATAAACAGGAGTTTCACTGAATATATTAAGGTGAAAATTCATTGCATTGGAACAGGATTAATTTCAAAATGCACTCTGACTTCTATGAAGCTTGGCATTTGCCTTCTACAAATAAAGATCAGAAAAAGCTGAGATGTCCATTCCTCATTTGGATTAAATGTCTTTCTAAAGAATGCTATAGTTAAACCATAGAAACCTCTACCCAGAATCAAGCTCATGTTGCATATAGTCCGAAAAATTTCTTCAACAGAAGCCAAACTAGATAAATCAGAAAAAATTGCAAGATACTTCATAGTAAGAAGAAATGAAATGATTTTCCAGTGCATTAAAATTCATCTGTATCTTTAACAATTAGAGAATGAAGCTTGACATTTTCTGCTTTATTACTATCTCTAGATACTGGTTATCCATACAGAAATCCTTTTTTTTTAGTCTTGATAAATTTAGGCACTAAAAACACTAGCTAGGCACTAAATCCCACAATTCTATGGGCCATATGAAAAATGTATTTGTTTCTAATATTTTAATATTAGAATAGTATTAAACAAAAACGTAAAACAAACAAAAAAAGACCTTTTTCCCTAATTGTTTCCATTTATTTGTTTCGAATTTATCACTTTGTAACTTCACTGAACTTCCTGTGTTTTGACATTGAGAGGGTAGAACTGTTTTTTTGCCAAATTAGTGGAAATAAGTGGAAAGACTGGAGTGGAGGAAAAGGAGCTCTCTCAGAACACTTCTCTGTCCCAAGAGAAACATGACTGTCATCAACACTTTATGTTAACACTTCCCTTTGGCTGACACTTCACAAATTGTGGGTCTAATCGCCTTGTTAAAGTGGAGAACAGAAGGAGGACAAGAACTCAAACTAAAGCCCATACCAGAACTTCCAAGAACTGAGGAGCCTGCCGCAGCAGCAGGGCTCACTGAGTGTGCTGGTGGCTGTGTCTGCACCGGGTAGCTCAGTGCAACAAAAAAATTATATTTTAGATGGCAGGGGGTGGCATGAGAAAGGCTGTTGGTCTTTTCTGTTCTTCAGCCCTTTGACCTATGGTCTCTAATCCATCATCTTCAAAATGTTAGGAGTTGGCTCACTCTCATAATTAAAACAAGCCTCAGCAGGGAGGAAGCATTTCAGCTCTCACCCCTCTCTTTGCAGCTCTTTCACCAGAATATCTGCAGTGTGAAACTGAACATGAAGTGAAATATTAACAGGATCATTGTCAATATCCCAGGTTCCTTTGATTCAAAATATAGCTGAAAGGGCATTATTTAATGGAGAAAAACAAAATGGTAGAAGAAAGGAGCTGGAGACAAGGAAGCAACCCATGGTATAAACCATCTAGAACCAAACACTCCAATGAAATGAAGGAAAAGGAAACAGAAGAGTCAAATCTTCCACTTGTCCTTAGCAAAAATGTAAAACCAGTAATTATGGAGAGAAAATCTTTGCATTAATGGAAGCAAACCCCAGGTTAAAAACATATTCAAAGACATTGTGTTATGAGGCACTGAGATTTATAGAGATAAGAGTCGACCTCCTGAAGCACGTTTCCTAAAGCCAACGTCCAAAGAAAATGAAGCAGTTGGAATCCAGAATCAAAGAAGATGTATAAATTGCCTTTGATGAGCATCAGAGCACAAATAAATATAGAAAATATATCAGTAGATGCCTCAGTTCATATGCTGGTGAGATTGTGAAATCGTTTCAGTTTTGGCTTAAAACTTTTGGATTTGTTGAACAACTACAAAATGGAAGAGTATGGCATCAGCTTGAAGACAACTGAAAAAAACCTGCTGTGTACCATTTTTCTCCATCGTCTTTAGCTCAAACTGCATATTGATGGAGTGAATTCTTCATTTCTTTGAAGTCAACACCCCTGTGGCAACTAGAGCAATTTGCTCATAGAAGGGGATATTGGAAATGGACTTTTAAGTGTCTTGATATCATGGTTACTTTAAAAAAGTGCATTGTGGTGGTGTCATTTACTCCTCATTTCATTCTTATAGCAATAACACTGTATAGCCAGCAACTCCTCCTCATTTAGAGAACTTTGGAAGTTGAAGAACAGAGGTTTAATGAAGTTCCTGTAGATTTGACAGAGCAGTTTCCACTGTATCATCTGGATGTCTTGCTATTAATTTAATTGATTACTACTACCTACATACCTAGGGTGTGGGCGATGTTTCTAATAGTAACAGCATCCAATCCAAATCACTGTATGACTACAGGTATAACTGCTAACTTACACTCAAACGTGATAAAATCAAAGAATTAGGAACTTCAAACTAGAGGTTCATTGTCCACATCATCCTCCTACTTCCTGTGAAAAGGAAGTGTTTAGTAGGGGATCATGTAGATTTACAACTGGTAGTCACAAAAACACACTCTCCACGAGCTCCTCATACAAAGATGCAGCTTGTTTGGGGAAGAATGTAAATATGATAGTTCCACAAAATAGTTTTATTCCTAATGACTTTTTCCAAGCAGGGTAGAAATGTGCAGAGGCAAGAGGAAGACACACACAGATCAACCATTCTGAACCTCCTTTGATTCTCCCAGAGCAGGTGCCCAAGACCAAGAAAAGGAGAGGAGTTCTTCTAGCTGTTAACCAAAGTATTGCTTTGGCATAACAAATTCAGATGCACAAATTTTATCTCTGTTCTCACAGTTTTCTCTATGGCATATGAACTTTAGAGGTAAACAAAAATATGTGAAATGCAGTTAGGCTTCACTTGCAGAAAATTCTCTGTATATGTTGCCAGAAATGCAAACAAGCATCTCTCCGACATACCAGTACAACCACTGTTCTCAGTGGTTGCCCCAGCAGCTTTTCATGCTCTTTAGTTAGTCAGCTGAGACACTCAGCACCTCAAGCAGTGAACCGTGGTAGGTAAGCTCAAGAAAGAGAAGGTAAGTGCTACATTGGGAAAAACAAAAGGAAATAAATAAAGGAATGTTTTCCCTTTCCAGAAAATGCTGAAAGTCATTCAATAGTGTTGTACCTTGTAAAATGTATTTTTGCTCTAGCAGAATATAATTTCAGCAAACAGTAGTTTTATCACATGCGAATATTTCACACATTTAACCTGCTGCAGAATATCCACAGAGACATGGATGTCGTAAGCCAGTTTTAAGTAGGTAGAGTGCAGTTTTCATTGCAGTACCGAAAAGCAGGGGGGAGAATGGGGTACACAAGATGGGGAAAACCAAGTGTTAATCTTTGCTAAAATACCTTCTTGATTTAAAAATTGTGAAGACAGTGCAAACTGTATCGAATCATTTTATTACTGTGTCTTCATTGCTTGGATATGATCCAGAAGTGCTATATTTTACCTGAAAAATTGGAAAGCTGATTAAGTCAAAATGGATTTTCTGGTGGCCTATGACTGCAGCCTTGTAAACTTATCGATTATGCCCCTCAACATTGTTCTTATTGATGGCTGCATCTGAAATATTGTAAACCCCATGGCATTCACTTTCTTCAGACCAAACACATTAGGAAAGTGACTTTATGTTTTTCAGTGCAATATGAGGCAGGAAAACATGGTGGATTTTTTCCCCTCTCTAAAGCAAATCTTACTGTAAGGAAATTTATTAATCATATAATTTCATCCTGTCACATTTCCTTAGCCTATGTTATATAACTCTGGTTAGTAATGATATTATCAAAGTTACAGAGCACATAATGTAACTGAAATTTGTGGCTGGAAATGAATTTATTTTTCTGGAGTGTACTAAACACAAACCATGGCTATCTTATCAAATTATTGTTAATTTTTTGTGGGTATGGTTGAAGGAAGGTGGTTCGTGAAATTGTATATGGAGCATAGGCCCTTTCAACTCTGATTTTCTAGTAAAGACTCAAGTGTGATAGGAACAGTTTGTAAACCTCTTCTGATACAAAGAACTTTTTGACATCTGAATGAAAGGCACTGGTGCACAGCTGTCATCTGCACTTCTTAAAAACATTTCTGTATCTGATATGAAATTAATACTCCTTATAAACTCAGCAGAGAGAGCTTTATCTTTAGTGAAGTTCACACCTGTGTGAAATTTTGCTGAAGGGAAGTGACCAGCCAAATCTAGCTCTACGAAGGAAGGGAGGAAACAAAAGGAAGCAGCAGAAGGCCACCCTGCCCATTGAGTTGACTCCAAGCCTTCTCAGGAAAGCGAATCATCAGTTTGGACGTGGAAGACATTTATGATTGTGAGATCTGTTTGGCTTTTCTCCTTCCAAGCTGAGACTTCACGGGCTTTAAAAATACAGGATATTTTTCAATGACATTTACTTAGATTACCAACCTTTCCCAGGAAATGGAAGTAAACCCTTATCACAATAAATTCTGTTTTAAAGAGAGAGACTGCTTAAAGGACTAAACACTTACTATGAGCACCCCACAGGGAGGTTTACATTCCCTTTTCCAGTGATACAGAACGAGGTGTAGACTACCTAGTCTGATGTTTAGCAAATAACAGCACCTAACACGAAGCAGCCTTCTTTTCAGAGCAAGCTAACTGTATTAATATTTACCTCACTTATGGTCTAAGGTTTACAGCTACTTCTACCTCTATGCTTCTATGGTAGTATCAGTACCCAATCTAGCTATTCTGTAGATAATCTGGACATGTATTATATCAGCTTCTAATTGCTATAATGACCACACCAAAGATTGCACATTTAGGAGGGTATATCTATGAGTGATTACATACTGAGTATCTGAGATACAATCTCACAAATGTGACCGGGATGATCCATCGAGAACTATCATAGTTATTTGTTTTAGTCTGCTTATGATTTTTATACAACTCCCTACATTCTTATTTCAATAATTTACAAACCTTTCTGCTTACACCCTTCCTTCCATTAAGCCATCTGAAGTTACTACCAGAGTATTGGCCTTGTTGGTTGTTATTAAGATGTCTTTTTCACAAGAGTAGTAGTTTTTTGGTTTGGGTTTTTTTTCTTTGGTTGATTTTCTTTTAATAAGAGTTAAGTAACTGCAGAACAAATTAGTCACTTCAAGGAAGGGCCAGTAAAATGTATTTTCTTAAACATGCTGTTTCTAAGCCCCTGTTAGGGGCAAGTGAACATTAGAGACTAGACAAACCTCTGACTCCAGGAGGGTTGGGTTTTACTGGAAGACTTCCAACACTGCTTTGCACTGAATTTGTTCTATAGCTAAATGTCCAATCCACCTTGTGCTGTGATGCTAGGCAAACTTCATTAGCACTTAATTGGTATAAATTAACATGTGCTGTAGAATTGTTCGTACAATTCTATAGAAACTTTAAAAACAGTACTGCAAACTGTGATGATTTATGACAAATCATGACACCGTCTTCCTAACTGGTTCAGTGGTAGTGATAAGACTAAAAGAGTGCCACACACATTTCTTGTTTGACTGTGATGGCTAGAATGAAAGAAAAATATCTCTCATGAGAGATACAGGTAATTGCAGCTCATAAAATCCTCTGTTAAATTGGCTATACATCACACGAGTATATGCAGGCAATTTCCTTTTAGCCCGTGTCCCTCTCTCCCCTGTTGCCGCCTTCTTCCCCTCCCCCTGCCACATATAAATGTTTGGGTTTAGCATGTGATAAAAGTTAAATGCAAGGATTAAAATATGTTTTAAATTCCTGACAGATCAATAGTTTTGACGTGATTGAACTCTATGGCTCATATGAATTCATCTTTGAAGGTAAGAAGTCATCAACATATACGTGACTCTAATACTAGTGATTAAATGCCATCTTCTCTTCTGGGTTCCACAGCTGAGGTGTCATTCTTGGTATGGTATTTTTCAGTCCTGTTAAGTTTATATCAAAAGTATTAAGATCAATGTTCTCTTCAAATGTATGGATGTTCATCTGGATAAATAGCCTACCTGCCTTGATAATTTAAAAAAAACATCAACTACCCTTGCCAAATTATTATTATTTTTTTTAATATTAGAGGTTTGTACCTGTAAAAAAAGTAAAAATTTACTGTTTTTATCTGTTTTATTCAGTAACTCATCTCTTTGTAAGTAAAATGTCCAAAGAAATGTCTGATAAAATTTTAGACAATCCATTCAAAACTAAAGATTCCAAGAATTCCAAGTAACCACAGTTGTTTGCACTTATGCATTAAACAGAAACCTTGCCTTTGATATCAGATTCTGACCTATAAGGTACCCAGGGAAAACACAATCCATTTCAAATGTTAAAAGGGAAAAAGTGCATTCTACTAATTAAGTGAAAAACAACTTGAGATTTATTTGTCAAAGGGTAAAATTTGTCACCTCATCAAGGGGGCTTTTGGGGAAACACTGCCTAGATCTTTGTTTTACAGTGAATCTCATCCTCAGATTTCTTGGTTTACAGCCTAGCATGCTGGAACAGTTATCGCTAGTGATCTGAACACAAATCACTTTTGATGTTGGAGATTAAAACTAATACACTGGGACTCCTGGAAATACAAAGCTAAACCATTGCATGGGCCACATTTGCCATGTGCGGTCAGGGTGAATAACTGGACTACCATATGTTAGAAGAGCTTCTACATGATAAAATAGCTGCCATTAGTCATGTTCTCTGAAGGGAAAGACAGGAAAAAGGTATCAACAGCTATGAGCAAAATGTGCATACAATCAGTGATCAACTGATCACTGCAGAGCACCCAGATGGCAATTCAGACCTCACTGAATCCCCTTCAGTATCAGTAGCCACCTTCAGTGCACAGAGCTTTTTGCACCAGAAAAGCAGAACTGTCCGTGTATCCAAAATCCTTGAAGTAAGAATGGTCACCGTTACAGAGTTAGACCTCTTTCTAAAGTCCAAAGCATAGCCATGAACTCTTTGATTATAGTTTATTAATGATAGCACGATACTTTTCCCCTCTTGTACTTGCAGTTTTTTTTGGAAGTGCATGTGAACTAGTTGAGTTATTCAACTCCTTTAGTTGTCTGATTGCACAGCTGATTACAGATGTAAACAATCAGCAGACATGAGCTTTGCAGATGCGATTAATCTCAAAACACACACACAAAAATATAATTCTGCGTCATAAAAGTTAAAAACTTGTAAACCAGAATGCAAACAGGGATTTGAAATATTGGGAAAATATTAGTGATACATTTGGATTTTTTAACAGGAAATTTTCTTTAATATTATTATATACTAATTTAAGTAAACAGTTTGTAATTAGTTTTTTATAAGACCACTGCTGTCACGAATATTGTAACTGTAACTGCACAACTTAATCACCATTGAAAGGAAAATGTCAAATTTACCCAAATGCTGTATTTTACCCATATTCCAAATAATTTCATTTTTTAATTATAGCTGTAAATTTTACAAAGACAAACTTCTGATTAAGATTAAAAACTAATGTAAAATAAAGTAAAACTGGCAACAACAAACAAAAAATAACTCCTAAATCTAGAATACACGTAAATCCCTAGCTGTCCATTCTCTTTAGAAAGAGAAAAGACAGCTCTTTTATCCCTTTTTTCTTTAGCCCTCTTTCTCTTTTATCCCTTCAGATATGGAGCTTAATCACCCAGGATTACTATGTATGCTTCCTCTGATCAACACAATCAGAAGCTAGCATCTCAGAATAATAAAAAGTATTAAAGACTGAGGGAAAAAAAAAATCTCTTTGCCTACGTAAAGCCAAAGTAACTGGAAGCAATGCAGTTGAGCTGTCTTCCCACACTGTGGATAGGAGTAATGCATACTTCAGGTCTAGGGTGGATAGAGAAAGGTTAAGATAATCATTGAGTGGATTTCATTTAGATTGTTGATGTGACTGTAGAGCTTCAAGAGGCCTCCTGGGAACACTCCCATCCATGCCCATCATGGCAAAGATGTTTTAACACACTGTCCTAAGTCATGGACCCAAAGCTTCCAGCATAGCAAATCAGCAAAGAAAATATGTGGCTAATTTTCTGTTTCGGTCATGGCTTCTTTGTGTTTGAACACGGAATAAAATAAAATATAATGAATCCACAATGATTGTCAAAGTAAAAGGTTTCCTTCAGTGTTTCTGTTCTCTTTTGGGAAACATCCAGATAATATAGTACCATCATAGTCGATGATAAAAAAATTTCCATTACAAAAGTTACTCTGAAGGAGTAACTTTCTCCCTCTCATTTGGATGTATATCAGTGTGTCTACGTAATTTGCATCAAAGAATTATAACAGAAGTGTCAGAGGAGTTCTCTACACTGTCAAGGTTGATTTTCAAAGTTATTGAAACATGGAGGACATTCAAGAAACATCTGGAAGAAAAATTAATCTTGTGCCAATATTTAAAAAAGAATAAATAGAATAACCTACTTAGCTATAAGCTTGTCATCATAAAATCAGTCTGAGGAAAAAAAATGAAACACATAATATGGGACTCAGTTTATAAAAAATTAAGAGAGAGTAATTTAATTAATGCAAATCAACACAGGTTTCTGGAAAACAGTTCTTGTCAAAGTAACTTGAGGGCTTTTTTGACATTTACAAATTTGACTTGTAAAGGTACTATTGCTGTAATATTCTTGGATTTCTATTCTGACCTGATATGGCACAGTATCTTCATAAATAATATGAAACAGTAAAAAAAAAAATCTGCATGCTATACATAAAGTCTATTAAAAGTTATCTAAATGATAGGTCAGTGTAATTATAAGCGGGACTCATTGTTAAGTGGCTACAGAGGTTTATTCACAGGGATCAGTTTTTGGCTCTAAGCTATTTAACAAGGTTATGAATGTCTTGGGAGAAAATAATTACTGATACACTCTTCAAATGATGCACAAATTACAGAAGGAGGGAACAAGCAGGTGGAGGCATAAGAATGACAGGATATTGGTAAGAAAAATCTTCACAAGTTACTAACTGTGCCTCTCAGCAAAGTGTTTATGAATGCAGTCCATTCCCACAGGAACTGTCCCGGTAAGCCATGGCTCTGAAAACACTCAGGATCACACTGCATGGTCCGCAGGAAATGAGTCTCTGGTGCAGCAGCAAATATATCGGTTAGGAGTTGCCAAATCTTGCAGTGGGGAGGCAGATGCAGCTCCATGCCCCCAGGTCCAACCAGCAGTGAGGCTGAGCATGTGTACCCAACAGGCACATGCCCACAGAGCGTGTGTATGCACCACATATATTGTTCAGTATGGTATAGTTCAGTAAATTGCCAGCCACACAGGTAACACAGCAAACACACAGAGCACTCGCACAAACACAGGCAACACCAAGGGACTCACCCTCTCCTCTTCTCTGCCCAAGCAGGGTGGAGGTTGGCTAGTGAGAATATATATGTACAAATATGGAATGTAGATCCCTCCAGCAGCTGGGCTCAGACAACCAGTCTGCCCAGAAGAGTTTTTATCACACAGCCGAAAAATATCTGCACTCTGGGACCCAGCAACACATTAATTTTCAAGCCAGAACTGGGAACACAGCATCTGCCCCTCCATGTGCAGCCATTTACAGCAGAAGCATCCTTGTCCCCCAGGCTGGAAGGCACTTGCCATGCTGGCTCCCCCTGTCCAGAATGGCACCCATGCTCAAGGGGGTCCCTTGTCCACCCTTGTCCTGCATGAGAGGTAGAGTCGCCGTGAGCAGAAAGGCTGAAGCCAGCCTTGCACATGTGCCCGGAGAAAGGTCAAGCAGCAGCAGAGTAGGCTCTGGGTTAGGTACTGGTGCCACCACTATGAGAAAGGAAACTTTGAGAAGCTTTTCAGTTTAGCAGGGTTTTTGTAAGCTAGAAGTCTTAAATTTGAAGCTAGATAAATTAAGATTTAGAAAGTAGGCATGTTTGGAACAGGATGTTGTTGCTAGGACAACTTGTCAATCGATATGTTGAATTCACTATTTCTTGAAATGTTGAAAACAGAACTACAAAGTTTTTTGGGTTATTTTTTTTTTTTTAAATTTATGTTTAATTCATGCAAGACCTAATTCAGGGAAATGTTTCATTGTCTGTCAAGGAGTAGGTCAGATCCAAAGACCATAATTTACTTTGCCTTATAATCTATGAAAATGGGCTTTAGGAGCTGTTTAGTCCTTGCTGAAAAATTTTCCCAGTCTCTCATCCCATTGAAACATTGAGTTGAAACATCTCAGAATCACAGAATCTTTTAGGCTGGAAAAGACCTTTAAGATCATCAGGTCCAACTGTTAACCTAGCACTGCCAAATCCACCACTAAACCATGTCCCTAAGCAACACATCTACACAGTCTTTTAAATACCTCCAGGGATGGGAGGTACCAACCACTTCCCTGGGCAGCCTGTTCCAATGCTTGACAACCTCTTCTGTGAAGAAATTTTTCCTAATGTCCAATCTAACCTCCCCTGGTGCAACTTGAGGCCATTTCCTCTTGTCCTGTCACTTGCTACTTGGGAGAAGGGACTGACACCCACCTCGCTACAACCTCCTTTCAGGTAGTTGTAGAGGGCAATAAGGTCTCCCCTCAGCCTCCTCTTCTCCAGGCTAAGCAACCCCAGATCCCTCAGCCGCTCCTCATAAGTCTTGTTCTCTAGACCCTTTGCCAGCTTCGTTGTCCTTCTTTGGACATGCTCCAACACCTCAATGTCTTTCTTGTAGTGAGGGCCCCAAAACTGAACACAGTATTCGAGGCACGTCCTCACCAGTGCTGAGTACAGGGGCACAATCACTTCCCTAGTCCTGCTGGCCACACTATTTCTGATACCTTTTATATCATGTCCAGATCTGCTAAGTGAAGTGTTTTTACTAACAAAAACCAGCCAGACATAATCTTTCATACATATTTAGTACCAGATACATGAATTAATCTCAAAAGCTATTAAAAAAATTTTAAAAAGAATAGTATGGCTATCTGGACAACCATCATTCTTTATGGGCATTAGAGACACATGGCTGTATTGTGAAATTTTCACTATAAAATACAATCTCACTTTTCCAAATTAGATTCAGCTTTAAATCTCTTAAGACAGAAAGGTTTATTATGTAAATATAGTATCTCAGGAAATGCCTTGTCAATGAGTTTTCATGGGTTTGGGTTTTGTGGTGTTTTTTTTTGTCCAAATAGGAATTTCAGAAATACCCCTGCTCACAACAATGCTGAGAACAGTGATATCAATATAGCCATCAACTTTGCTTCCCTCAAGAAAAAACAAACCATCATTTTTTCAGTTTGGAGAAAGAAATAATGAGGTAAATGACAGGGTCACGCCCATAGTGATCTCATGAAGGCACTGACATAAAACCTCTATGAAAATATTAATCCTTTTGCAGTTGCCTTTAATAAGATACTAACAAAACCAAAAAAGCATAACCAGAGGTAGGGGAGGAAAGGATTCAAGTGATAATTTTCTTATTTTGCTTAAAAAAACCCTCCCAAACCTTTTCTTTATTTCTGTTAAAGTACATATAAATAAAAGGAATTCATTAAATGGTCATACCAGAGTTGATGAGAAGAGGAAAATATTTTGTCTAGCTCATCTGTAATGATATTTCAAAGTTTGGTGGATGAGGACTACTGTTTCTAAACATTATCAAATCCACCATGTCATATTCAAATTAATGAGGTTAATACACCATTATTTTAAATAGTTCATAATTTAACATAAGAATACTATGTATGTACTCAGGGGAAAAAAAAAAAAGTTCATGACCTTTGGAAGAAGGGGCAGGCCACTCAGGAGGGCTACAAGAATGTCATGAGGTTATGCAAGGAGAAAATTAGAACGGCCAAAGCCCAGCTAGAACTTAATCTGGCTGTTGCAGT
>VYZW01053782.1:16145-31591 GCA_013401315.1 Balaeniceps rex
TGGCACAGGTTTCCCTGGAAGACTGTGGAGTCTTTATCCTTGGAGATATAAAAAAAATGTCCAGACACAGTCCTGGGCAACTGGCTCTAGGTATCCCTTTTTGAGCAGGGGGATTGGACCAGATGACCTCCAGAGATCCCTTCCAGTCTCAGTTATTGTGTGATTCTGTGATTCTGTGATAGTGAATCATTTTGGAAATGCATTGCAATGACTGGCATTGCAAATTTCTCTACAGAGCTAGATCCAAATTAACATGAAATTTAAGTTCCTATAGTGGACTTCAAGCAGAATGTAAAACACTAGGAAAATCCTCACTTCCATAATTTAATCTCTTTCGTGGGAAAATTCCTCATGTATCTAAAGATTGTCCGATGCACATGCTTAAGACCGATACTATCTTTGTAAGTCTGAGCAAATTGTTCCCTATGTGAGTCTAAGGCCAATTAAGATCTTCACAGTAGGTGCTGGCAGAACAGTCAGAGAACACATGTTGGTCACATCTTATATAACGATGGGGGCTATTTGTCCACAAAACATATTGGAAATATCTACTTGTGTTCAAAATAAAGGTAAAGAATTAGTCTTTATGTAACACTTTCATTACAATACTCATAAGGGAAAGAGAAGACCTAAGCCCTACACTTTCTTGACTCTAACAGAGCTTTAAAAAATTTCTTGTAAAAGTTTATCTTGATTAACAGACTAGGCAACAATGGTAGTAGGGAAAAAAGTGATAAGATTGTGTAGAGTGTGGCAAAGAAGCCATGAAAATGGGAATGAAAGAGAGAACAAGAGTGAGCTTGAGTCTGCAAACTAGTCCTAGAAGTAGTTTCCTAGACTAGGGAGACCCAAGATGAATTTCAAAGGTGTTTATGCACTTTATTCAGTAACTGGTCAAAGCAGAACACAATCTTTCAGCACAACTTCTTCTGGCAACAAAAACCAATAGGTTGACACCACCAACACTCGTGCCACAGGCCTTATTTCAAATCCAAGTGAAATAAACAGTTTAGATAAAGGTTTTCTTGAAAAATCTATCTATTTTCATAAAAGTTGCATGGCATTTCACAGGTTCTCCACATTCTCATTTCTCTGTGTGGGTTAAAAGTATGAATATGTTTGATATAATAAGTAATAGAGCATATGCTTTATAGGACAGAGTAAAATGGATGATTTCAGAATTAACCTCTTGTTAATGTTAAGCTTTGTGTTCACTCCCTGTGAAGATTTTAAAGAAAATTATGGAACTGAAGCATAATTCTGCCACTGCAAGTTTCCTACACTACATTAACTATTCCTTTGAGAAATAACACCCCTACTAAAACATTCAAACTCATATTTGTACTAACTTTCCGTTTCATGCATGTTGATACTACCCCCAAAGTAAGAGTGCAGGAGAGTTTAATGTATTTATTTGGAAAAATGTTATAAAGTGTATTACTATTACCATAAAAAAATATTAATCAGAGTGATATTGAAGCACAAATAATATTCCAATTAAAGTAAAAGAATCTAAATTTATAGACAATGTAGTTTAGAAAACAAAACAGTGCTTTGATGAATACATGTCCATATCTTGTGATTAGGTTTATTATCCTGCAGAATGCAAATACCCTTTTAATAAACATGTCACATTACAAATACATGCAATATTCCAGTAGAAAATAGGATAAGCAGAACTAATTAGTTGGAATATGTAGAACAAAAAAATTACCCTTAAAATATTTACAGCATTGATTTTGATATTCCCTTTGAATAGTTTATTTGCTTAAATTAATTCAAGTTTTACAGGAGCTTTCAAAAGGATAGTTGCAATCTGAAATCTTAAACATCAGATTTTCCACGTAATAGAGCTGACTGCCTACTGTTTAAATTATTAAAAGAACAAATAAAATAATTAGCATGTTTGTTTAATAGAAGATGTTCATTTATAAATCATAGCTTCATAAATATATCACTTTTAAAACTAACCAGAGACAATACTGGTAAAGGAAAAGAAATGAGAAGGGTTTAGGGAATTGTTCAAAAAGTACAATGAATAAAAAACACAGCAGAGTTTAAATCTCCAGCCTCAAGGTTTAGGTCAATAACCATGACATACAGAAGTTAGAAAAACAAATTTCAACTTCCAAAATTGACATTCAGGTAAAGTTTCAGGTCAGAAGATTGACATTTTATTACATTTACTTCAGGGGAACAGAAGGAAGATGACAATTCGTATTGATGCAGTGCAATAAATGGTAACAAATGGAAGACAAAGAAGAAAATTTAAAGGCGGTTAAGTAAAATCCAATGTGCAAAGAGTTATAAATTATTTTGAAGATTTAATTACATTTAATATAACCTTACAAATTATTTATCTAAAAATAAGTATATTTGTTTCAATATAGAACTTTTGTCAGTGCAATGTTTTGGACAGCAAACAAAACCTGGCATAATTATAATTCTAAGAAAATTTTTATTCATTCTCCATTCTTTATCTGAGATCAAAAAGACAGTGTAATCATCCTGTCTGTGGAAGATAAAATATTTCTGCATAACTGTATATTGTTAAGTCGCACATCTAATAGACCCAGCTATGTATTTGTTATTCCATTAACTAGATTAACAACATATGGTATGAACATACCTCATCTACCAGTTATATTGCTTCGTACATCTTAGGCACAGCTGCTGATAAATGGAGTAATAACATGATAGCAATGCTGAAGCTGTCTATATAACATCACTTGAATGGCTTTTTCATCATTAATATTTAATAAATTAATTAATGTGTTGAAGTAATAAAGTCAAAGCTCACTGTGTTATAGCAGTGGAGCAATATATTTTGGCTACTAACAAAGTCACAGATAAATGTTTTTAGTAGGCAGTCTTGAAGAAAATTGTGTACACAATGCTCACACAGCACTTTTAAGAAAAAATGCAAACATTCCACTTTTAATTAATAAAAATACCTTAATCAGGCAAAAATTGGAGAAAACTTCTCCCTTATTAATGAATTTCAACTTCAGTTTACAGTTTTGTCATTCTTATTGCCACCCCGCTAACCGACAGAGAGTTTAACTTTGTGTAATATACTAGCACAAAATAATGGAGAAAAACACTTAGCAGAAGATTACCCTTGTAGCATTTCTTGTAGAAAAAGAAAAGCTATCTGGCCATTACTAGTTTAAAATAATTTATTTGTTGAAGTTTCTTGACATGGATAGAAGTTCTGTAATCATTTGGTACCCATATAACAGGATGTGAAGACTACTAGATTACAAAGCCATGCAAGAAAATGCTGAGTATCTAAGGAATATAAAAATGTCTGTCCTGGGACAGGCCAATGATTTATCTAGCACAAAATCCTGTCTCTGAGAATGGCCAAGAATGGATGTTTAAGTGTCCTGGTTTCGTCTGGGATAGAGCTAATTTTCTTCCTAGTAGCTGGCATATTGCTGTGTTTTGGATTTAGTAGGAGAAGAATGCTGATAACACACTGATGTTTTAGTTGTTGCTAACATCTAAAGCCACTAGTCAAGGACTTTTTCAGCTTCCCATGCTCTGCCAGGTGCACAAGAAGCTGGGATGGGGCACAGCCAAGGCAGTTGATCCAAACTGACCAAAAGGATATTCCATTCCATATGACGTCATGCTCAGTATATAAACTGCAGAGAGTTGGCTGGGGCGCAGCGATCGCTGCTCAGGGACTGGCTGGGCATCAGTCATTGGGTGGTGAGCAGTTGCATCACTTCTTTTTTTCCCTCCTGGGTTTTGTTTCTCTCTCTCTCATTGTTCTCCTTTTCATTACAATTTTTATTACTACTATTTTATTACTACTACTACTACTACTACTACTACTACTACTACTACTACTACTATTATTATATTTCAGTTATTAAACTGTTCTTATCTCAACCCACGAACTTTCTTGCTTTTGTCCTTCCAATTCTCTCCCCCGTCCCACTGTGGGGGGAGGGTGAGCGAGCAGCTGTGTGGTGCTTGGTTGCCGACACGGGCTAAACCACGACGTTAAAAAAGCATATAACAAAAACAAATGAAGAGGCAGAAAATCTGATTAGGAAATTTATATTATACACATTTTGTAGAGTATTGGTATTCTAGATTATTAATATAAGACATATGATCCTGATTTGCAATTACTTATCTAAAAATAATAAGAAATAAAACTGATACTTAATTTGTTATGAGGGTCGAGAGGTATGAAGACTACAGGAATCACTCATCTGTCTCAGCGGGCATTTGCTTTCTGCAAGGTCAGCAGACTACCTGACAATAGCAGAATGACTTGCAGTGTAAAAAGCAAAAGTGTACTGTTCTTCATGTTCAACCTTGAAATGTTCTCACGTTAAGGGAGCACTGGTGTGCAGTGGTGTGGGAGCACTACTGATGGAAGGAAAAAATGGAAGACCAAACAGAATCAGAAGGCTAGACACTAACTTTGTGTGACTTCAGGTTACAGATCTGAATATGAACCTATACAGATCCATTTTAATTTTCATTATGAAGTGTGCTAAATTTCTCTGAGGAGATGATAACATATTTATTTACTGATGGTGGACTGATACTAAAACAAAACAAAAAAAAAACCAGTCCAGCTGTTTTGTTAGAAACTGGGAAAAGTATCTTGGCTTAGGTCTTCTGCAGTAATTGTGCAATTCAAGACTAAACTGGGACAGTGACACTGAAATAAAAGCAGGTTACAGGTTCTGTCTGTAGGCACTGAATTTATTCGCAAATGCAAAAGTAACCACTGTCGCTCTGTGACATTCTAACTTCTGGCTGTGTGTTTCTCCATTTCATTTCAAGGTGTCTTACTATTGGGTGCTATATTTAACATCACATAGTATAGCAACTGTATGACTCATGGCTTGTTTATTTCTACTTCATTTAGACTACATCTGTGCCACACCCTGCTTTACCTTCCCTGTAGTGGTTATTCATGTATATAGTCTCTACACCAATTTACTTAGGAAATAATGAAACTTAAATAGCATAAGACATATGAAGTACCTGTGAGCCCAAAATGTGAATACAGTGAGAACAAATGCTTAGTAGCTACTTGATGCTAGCAACATATTTTTTAACACTAATTAACTATTAATTATAGAGACATAAAACAAAAAGCTTTGCAACTGAGAAAGTACAACAAATGGATGAAGTTCTTGCACTTTGGGACAGATTTGGAATCCTTCCTGAATTAATAAAAGAAACATAGTTTGACAGTCAAATTATCCAAAATCAGTCACCATTAATTTAACATAAAAAAGTCCTTTAGTGAATTGTTGTTAAAAATGGGATTTTAACAATGCTGTGATGAAAGATTGAACTTTTAGAAAATACATTGACCAGAAAGATTAAGCTTTTCCTTAATGTCCTGAATATTGCAAAAGTTGCCCCTGCCAAACATCTTGGCATCCGTGAGAAGCCTCCAATATAAATGTTAGCGATAACCAACAGTAGTATGTAAATATGTTGTAACACTGCCAAACAAAATGTATGTATATGCGCATTTTACATATGTATGTGAACAGTGTGACCAACAAAGGGACAAAGAAATGTGCAGTTTTCTGTGGGAGGCATAGAAAAACTCGTAAACAGTAGCCCAAGTAACAGATATGCCACACAGAGAACAAAAAACCAAGATTAGCACAAGGGACTGCAAATAAGTGAGACATCCTGATAAACGTGTGAGAAAGATGAAAGGAAAATGGTAACCAAGATAAGCAGCAGTGGGCACAGATAAGATTCCCCATCTTTGAAGAGGGACAAGCAGCATGAAAGCACTAGGCTTGAGAGAGGGAATCTAGGTAAAAAGAATACTTCTGCTTTAGTTCAACTTTCTTCGTTCTCGAGCCTGATAACCTTGATCTTAGCAACTAAGAATAACCAAGGACCACAGCCCTCAGTGTTAACTATATGGCACCATCTCCATGGTATTGTATACACAGTTAATTTGGGATGTAAGTTTTAAGGACTGACAGTTGTGTATATGAACTGATAAGTAGTGGCAGTAACTTTCAAAGTGTGCTCCTAATAAAAGTCAGTCTAGCAATATTTTATTTTAATATTTAAAAGACAGATGAATCAGACTATTGTCACTGTGATTTCTAATTCTGAGACATACAATATGCATAGGTGTATATAAATATTTATATACATATGTGTGTGCTACTATATTTGTATTCTGTATATATGCACATATGTAAATATATTCAGCTTGAGTAATAAATATTTACTAACTCCAGTCAGTTGTGATTTTTATGGACAAACAGGGTCAAAATCGTTTCTTGAATAATTATTTTGCTTCTCTCAGAAAAGGGTCAGCTGAAATCAATGGAGTCTTTCCATTGACTTCCAATGAGCCCCAAGTACAGATGCAATCTCTGGGAGTTCAAACTATGATAATAATTGCTTTTGGAAAAAAAAATTGAAGTATGCCGAAATGTTCTAGTTTTAAAACAAAGGGAATACATTAGTGGACTGTTGGCCTGTTCCACATGGAGCATAATGCCATCAGCTATGTCAAGACAGTATAGTCTACTAATGAACATGTAGCAAGATACATCACTTCAGCAAATGTTGCTTCAAGTCCTGAGTATTAAAACCAACTAACCAACCAAACAAAAACCCACTCTGTACTGGATATATTAAAAAGTTAAGTACACAAATTTCAAGTGTTTCAGGGTCAAAAGGTATTAAGATATAATAGAGGTAAAATTAGTGTTAAGGAGTTACTGTCTTAGCAATAGTAATAGTAATAGTAATAGACTTCTAATATCTAATAATGAATATATCTGCACAATTATGAAAGTAGACATTACAAAGCTGACAAGTAAATTAGTGAAACAGTTAACAATGTTTAAAAGTGTGAGATCTTTTTATATGTGAAAAAAATAAAGGAGAAAAAATGGTTAAAACACAAAGTATGGCATGCCTTGCAATAGTAGGTTGTATTAATTAATAAATAATGAATGTCAGAATGTATGGAAAACATGAAGTTATGCAAATCAGCTAGTGTGAAGGTGCTGCTCAAATCTATTTACCAAATTATTCTTCAAAGTCAGGTATAAATTAACTGGATGTTTACTAAATAAATATTAATCTGGTATTGAAGTTGCTGCTTCATTATTGGAAGAAAACTGTACAATTTTTTGCTGCTCTTTTGTAAGTCTTAAACTTTGTGCTCACAGTTTCTTTTATATCTCTAACAGTTTCCTATATACTGTGTGCCATATAATCTATCCCTCCTGCCAAAAACTCTCTCTCCCTTCCTGGCTTTTAATCTATAATCTGTACTCCTTCCCTATAACACTGAACAAATTCAAAACTTAGGTAACCTATACTACACAAAAGCTTAGCAAGTACTTTAGCTATTTATAACTATAATTCAGTGGCTGACAGATTCCACATGAGACAGGGCTTGTTTCCTGCAGAATCTCTTTTCCATTTGACAGTGTGCAAACTCATCAAAAGCCTTTGAAAAACAATTAAGAGACATTTGTATATGTTAGGTGTTTGAAAACTAGCTAGTTTCCCAAAAGTTAATGAATGAAGCATATTATCCTGTCTTACTATTCACTCCTTTTCCCTGAAAGGATAATAACAGACAAAATAATATATTGTGTGTGCTATCTATATGACAGACTTATTTGGGAGGGCACTTATTTTACTGCTGTTTCATTGTAGAGACAGACTACTGCTAAACAGCAACTGAACCTGAAGGCATGCTTCACTGAAATTTAAAATGAACTGACACTCTTAGTTGAAGGGAGCTGGACAGGAAATATTTATAAAGTAAAGGGGGGAAAAAAACCCAAATCAACAATCACTGTGAAATTGGTTCCCAAAAGCTGCTGTTGTGAATATTAACACTAGAAATCTTGCTACTGTGCCGTGTGAAATTCATACTGGTTTGAACACAATGGATAAAATTACAGAATCACAGAATGATTGAGGTTGGAAGGGGCTCTTGAGATCATCTAGTCCAAATGCCTTCCTAAAGTAGCATCAGCTAGAGCAGGTTGCCCAGGACTGTATCCAGTAGGGTCCTGAATGTCTCCACAGGTGAAGACTGCACAGTCTTTCTGGGCAACCTGTTCCAGTGTTTGAGCACTCTCACAATAAAAATGTGTTTTCTTGTGTTCAGATGGAATTTCTTATATTTCAGTTTGTGCCCATTGTCTCTTGCCCTTTCACTGGATACAACTGAGGAGCCTGTCTCCATCTTCTTTATTCCCTTCTATCAACTATAAATACTGATAAGTTTCCTTGTACCTTCCTTCCCTTCTCCAGGCTGAATAGCCCCAGCTCTTTCAGCCTCTCTTCCTACAACAGATGCTCCAGCCCTTTAATCATCTTTGTGGCCCTTCACCAATATGTCCCTATCTCTGTTGTACTGGGGAGCCCAGAACTAGGTCCAGCAGTCCAGATGTGTTTCACCAGGGAAGGATCACTTCAACCTGCTGGTAAAGGTCTTCCTAATGTAGCAGGAGGCTGTTGATCTACTTTGCCACAAGAACACATTGCTGGCTCATGGTCAACTTTTGCTGGTGGCCAGGACCCCAAGGTCTTTCTCTGCAGTGGTACGTTCCAGCTGTTTGGCCCCCAGTGTGTATTGGTGCCTGGGGTTATTCATGCATAGGTGCAGGACTTTGCATATTCCCTTGCTGAACTTCATGAGATTCCTGTCAGATCAATTCTCCAGCCTGTCATGTCCCTCTTAATGACAAGACAGCCATCTGGCCTACCAGCCATTCCTCCCAGTTTTGTATCACCTGTGAACTTGCTGAGGGTGCACTCCGCCCCAGCACCCAGGTCATTAATGAAGATGTTGAACAGTATTGGCACTGGTACAGTACACCACTAGTGACTCCAACTGGACTTTGTTCCACTGACCACAACTCTTTGGGCCGAGCCATTCAGCCATTTTTTGTTCCACCTCACTGTCCACTTATCTAACCTGTACTTTGTCAGCTTGTGTATTACAATGTTATGGGAGATACTGCTGTGGGACACCAGACTTGTCTGGACTTCTTAGTGCTAAATGTAGAGGTCATGCGGAGGTCACCGTGAGTCATCAGGAGGTGGCGGGGTTTTGACTTGAGAAGCTTATCTTGCAAAGCAGACTGAGTGACGCCTGGGGTGAGGTGAAGGCCTTGCAGCCCCTTGCACGGCTGTACCGAATTCCTTGCCCCATACTGACCCATCGGGCCCCACTGACCTTCCAGAATTTACAACCCTTGTTAAGGACCAATCGGCACACAATAATTGACTTAGTCCCACCTCACCAAGCGTATAAATCTGGCATTTAGCATCCTCCATTTTGAGGATGAGAACCACAACTATCGGATGGGTCGACGGGCCTGGACCTCTCCCCTCCCCAAGCAGGGATGCCTCCTTGGTAAGATTTGTGCCTCCAACTACATCAGATGTTCCCTGGGAAAGTATCATTATCAAAAGCGCTGAACTATTGACTCGAGCTCAATTTTCTGCAGTTAGTGTATTTATCAATGGCAATTCCAAATTTGTTACATCTGTCACCTTAATAAATTATCTATCCTTTCAACTTTGCAAAGCTGTTTCAGTGAAAGTCCTTGGGCTCTGACAGGCAAACGTTGACTCTGATAAGTGGCTATACACACAATCCTTTAGACATAAACTGTTGACGAAGTCTGGGACTAAGACTGGACCTAGTCGCACCTAGACTCTTCTCTGAGAAGGGGTTTAGAAATCAAGGGGGTCCTTTCTGAATCCTGTGACTCAACGGGAGGGTTCCCCCAGCCACATATTAGACTCATACTAATAACGAAACAACTGTCCTTACTGAAGTCAAGGTAAACAACACCCACTGCTCTCATCTCATTCATCAATCTAGTCATCTCATTGTAGAAGGCTATCAGGTTGATAAAGCATCATTTCCCCCTCATAAATCCATAAGGACCACTCCCAATCATTTTCTTGTCTGGAAATGGTTTCCAGAAGTAGTTGCTCAACCACTCCCTCAGGGACTGAGGGGAAGCTGACAAGCCTGTAGTTCCCCAGGTCCTCCTTCTTGCCTTTCTTGAAGATGGGAGTGTCATTTGCTTTCTTCCAGTTTTCAGGAACCTCTCTCAATCACAATGACTTTTCAAAGATAAGAGTGGCCTTGCAATTACATTAGCCAGATCCCTCAGCACCCGTCAGGCTGCATGGACTTTTGTACATCCAGTTTGTTTAAGTAGTACTTAGCATGGTCCTGCTTCATGAAGAGTCTTTCTCACTCCAAACTTTCCCTCTACTCTCAGGAATCTGGGATTCCTGAAGGCCAGTTTACTGGCAAAGACTGAGGCAAAGAAGGCATTGAGTACCTCCACCTTTCCCATGTCCTTTGTCATCAGGTCCCCTGCTCTATTCAGCAGCAGGTCCATGTTTTCTCTAGTATTCTTGTTACCGTTGATGTACCTGTAGAATCCTTTCTTGTTGCCTTTCACATCCCTTGCCAGATGCAAGTTCAGGTCTTTCTTAATCTCTTAACTGCATGACTGAACTCATGGAACTCCATGTGTTGAACAACATCTCGATACTCTTCCTGGGCCTCCTGCCCCTGCTTGTGCCTCTTGTACACTTCTTTTTTATGTCTTAGTTCAGTCAGGAGCTCCTTGTTGATCCGTTCAGGCTTCCTACTGCCTTTGCATGAATTCCTGTTTGATGGATGAACCTTTGTTGAGCTTGGAGAAGGTAATTTTTGAATATCAGTCAGCTCTCCTAGACTCCTCTTCTCTCTAGGGACACATCCCGTGTGATTCTTCCAATCAGATCTCTGAAGAGGTTAACATCTGCTCTCCTAAAATCCACGGCTGTGGTCCTGATTTTTGCCCTGTTTTCTCCTCTTAGGATTCTGAACTCCACCATTTCATGGTCACTGCAGCCAAGGCAGCCCCCAGCTTTCATAACCATGTTATGTTCTTCGTTGTTTGTAAGCAACAGGCCCAGCAGAGCACACTTCCTTGTTGGGTCCTGTGTCACCTGTGTCAAGATATTGTTGTCAATGCATTCTAGAAATCTAGATCGCTTGAGCCCTGCTGTGTTGTCCTTCCAGCAGATATCAGGGTGGTAAAGGCCCCCGTGAGACCTGTGGCCTGTGAACATGAGGCTTCTTCCAGCTGTTTCCCTTATCGATGCTTCCTTTTTCAATTCTAAAGAATTGTAGGAGATCACAAAAGTTAAACTAGGGAAAAAAAATGTTTATTGAAATACTTTTAAGACTTACATGCTACAGTGTATTTCGTCATAAACTAAAGTAGAAGGTAGAAGCTAACGCAACAGATTAAATTTTCCTCCCTTATGAAGTTTAACCAATTTAAATTTTATCCCCAAAGTACTTAAAAATTCTGGACAAATTCACCTTTGATTAGAGTCAGATTAGCAATTTAGAGTTGCTATTTGTGCATGTCAATGCAAAATTAAAGTTTCTGAGTTAATATTTGAAGGAAGAAACATGCTATATAATCACAAAATTATTTAGATTAACGTATTAATGTAATGTTGAATAAAGACTAATACAATAAAAATAAAATAGGTTAATAAAATTAACATGTTAAACAGTAAGGGTGCAAAGGGCTTGGTTGAAAGTGATGAATGGTCACAATTCTTTCTGAAATCAGTAGAAGTTCAAATTACTTTATGCATTCCAATTCATGCCTCGTTAATATTAATATTGGCTAGATACCTAGGAGTGGCAAAACCGAATGTATACCTCCCACTTTTCATCTTTATCCCAGAATCTTTCTGAGAGCAGATAAAGGAGTCTTTTTCCAGATGATTCTTCTAATTTCATTTCACTCTTTTCTCCCCCATTCTCTGTCCCAAAACTCTTTTCACTGCTCTCCCATCTCTCTGACAGATATAGTTAGTGAGTAGGATAGCAGAAGTCACAATCACATCTTCCTTCACTTCAGTACACAACTGTAATTTTAAATCACCGAGGCCCATGAAACACTTGCTAGATATCAACAAAACTTTGTTGCTTTTCAAGATGTTACGGATATGTTTTGTGACAAAAGAACAAAGAAACATACAAAATAAATCCCTATGGATTCATTTCCACTTACAAAAGAGATTTGATGAAAACAGGAATAAACAAACAAATATGTTACCTTTTTCTTAAAAATTATGAATACTTTATTGATAAATTAGCATCTTCCAAATAACAGAAAAATATTACTCAGATATTCGCTGTGTGGATTAGACTGGCAGGCAAAAGGTAGCAAGAAAGGTTATAGGTTAAGATGTGTATACATTTATCAGACCATGACAGGAGCAAAAAGGTTAGAAATTCACACTTTTTGCTAAACACATGCTTGGTCTTGCACTGTACTGTGGAAAAATACATAGAAATCCTTAGCAAGGGCAACATATCTATTCAGAGAGATCAACAAGATAATTTCTGACTTAAGACATATACAAAATATATTTCATATATTGAAATAAAAGATGAAAATCATTGCTTTGTTTTTGTTCTGTAGTGTGGCAAAAGCCAAAGGTCAGGTCAAAAAATGCTATCCAACAGCCTTGCTATCTGTGAAACAATTCCAGCAGTAATTGGAAAAACCAAAATGAATATAATTAATTCAAAAAAAAAAGCACAAACCAACAAAAGGAAGACTGAAGATAATATTGGTTAAAGAAAGAAAGAGCTAGGAAACAAAAAGTCTAGAGATCAAGCAAACATCATTGATTTAAACATGGAAACTTTATAAGTGAATTAGAAAGAAAAGGATAAAAGGAATAACAACCACCAAAATTTCAAACATGACAAGCAGGAGTTGCAAAATATGAATTAAAGTAATGGCAGAACCTAGACTTTGTGCTTTGCCTTTACTTTGTCATAAGCTTAAATAGCTCCTCCAAATGATGAGCAGGCACGTCTGGTCTTCTGAAATTTTGCCGTTAAATTGTTTTGGGTTTTTTGCTTTTTTAAAGCAAGTTTTTTTAATGTGAAAGAATAAACTTGTTAGCATATTCTTGATTCAGTAAAGTACATTTTGCATCCAGTAACAGAGGGGGGTAAAAGTCACTTTGAGAAGACTCCTGAATCAGTACAGGTAGAAGAGTAGCTTTGAAGTTGCTTTCACAAGAGAAGTTAGAAAAAGTACTTTGAACACTTACGATGTACTGCTTGTGTCAAACTAGCAACTGAGTTCTAGGGTGGTCCGTGTGATTCACCGAGAGCGTAAGAAAAAAAATCAGATGTGATAACCATTACATCGGGATTGTCTTTCTGAAATTCTTTCTCGCTCGTATGTGTACTTCTTAACCTACTTTTAGTGTGACATCCTACTCATCTATTCCTTTTTTATAGAGCATTCTACCTCAGGGTGGATTGATAAAGGGAGCTCATTTGGCAGGAAACCTCTCATGCAAGATTAAAGACAAAGTTTGCTTTGTTTTTTGTAGCCTCATGAAAAACTGATGTCTATGGGACAGAAGGGCACGTGGTCCCGACTCTAAGGCTGTCATCACAGACCTTCCAAGGCTGTAGAGCATTTGAAAGTTTCACAAATCTGTTCTAAGGTTTGGAACTATTTTCTGACTGGAATATTAAGCCTTTCCAGCACATTATCTAATTTTGTTTATATGGGAATTGTAAGTTAAAAGGAGTGTTACATTAGGGATAAGGAGATGGTATGCTAGACTAAATTTTCGGTAGGTGTTCCTGATGCAGACATATCAGATGCCCCTGATATTAACTTGCCATTACTGTGGGCATTGTATTAAATTAAACTGTATTTTATAATTTTTGTGCAAACCAGCAACTTTTGTTAAAACAGTATGCAAGATTATTATAATTAACATGAAAAAAACATTTTAAACTCTTTCTGAAGACTCATTTGGCTTTAATCAGAAAATCAGGAGGGACTAATCTGAGGATAAAACTACCATGTGAATTATCTGTTTATACACATCTCTTTCCATTTCAAAAAATGCTGAAAGATGACTAAATTTATTCAAACAACCTTATACATAGAATGGAATAGTTATCTGCTTCCTCTCTACAGTGGTGAGGGGCAGCACTTTCAGTTTTCTTAGGTTAACTATAAAGTTTTTTATTACATACAAGATACTGCTGCAGCAGTTTTCATGTTACAGAACCTGAATTTTCATGGTTTGTCATTCTGTGGCAACCCCAACACAAGCTAGTTCAGGCAGTTAAGTCCAGGGTCAACAGACTATACAGTCAAAGATGTGATAATCCAGTCATCCATAGTAAGGAGCCAATAACCTGAATCCCCTGGAAAATCACTTCTAATGAAAACCCCAGTTTCATTTTCAAAACAGGTATGATACCTCTGGGGTTCTGAGAGTTCCAGCACTCAAGATTTCCTTGTTTTGATTGCCATCTCAGAAAATGAAGACTCTGGGTGCACAGGAGATTTTAGAAATCCCAAATCCATTTTGCGCCAGCTGGAAAGCCTTGTCAGATGACTCAGAGTCCACAAGGTTTCAGAAGCCATAAAGTTTTCTGGGATTTTGGGGTTCCTAGAATGGTCATGGGAGTCAAGAAACTATAGGGCTATATATTTATAACAATTACTGTTTATGATTCCATATGTTTTTTACTGTCCTGAGACTGTCACCTGGATTTGTGGATGTTGTTTACCTGGACATTAGTAAAGCCTTTGACACCGTTTCCCACAGCATTCTCCTGGAGAAACTGGCTGCTCATGGCTTAGATGGGCGTAATCTTCGCTGGGTAAAAAAACTGGCTGGATGGCCGAGCCCAGAGAGTTGTGGTGAATAGAGTTAAACCCATCTGGCGGCCAGTCACAAGTGATGTTCCCCAGGGCTCACTATTGGGGACAGTTCTGTTTAATATCTTTCTCAATGATCTGGATGAGGAGATCAAGTGCACCTTCAGTAAGCTTGCAGATGACACCAAGTTGGGTGGGGGTGTTAGAATCATAGAATCACAGAATCATAGAATGCTTTGGGTTGGAAGGGACCTTTAGAGGTCATCTAGTCCAACCCCCCTGCAGTGACCAGGGACATCATCAACCAGATCAGGTTGCTCAGAGCCCCGTCCAACCTGACCTTAAAGGTTTCCAGGGATGGGGCCTCCACTACCTCTCTGGGCAACCTGTTCCAGTGCTTCACCACCCTCATTGTAAAAAATTTTTTCCTTATATCTAGCCTAAACCTTCCCCCCTTTAGTTTAAAACCATTACCCCTTGTCCTGTCACAACAGGCCTTGCTAAAAAGACTGTCCCCATCTTTCCTATAGGCCCCCTTTAAGTACTGAAAGGCTGCAATAAGGTCTCCCTGCAGCCTTCTCTTCTCCAGGCTGAACAACCCCAACTCTCTCAGCCTGTCCTCGTAGGAGAGGTGCTCCAGCCCTCGGATCATTTTTGTGGCCCTCTTCTGGACCCGCTCCAACAGCTCCATGTCCTTCTTGTGCTGAGGGC
>VYZW01053785.1:1499-16945 GCA_013401315.1 Balaeniceps rex
CTGAATCCGATCCTGAGGAGGAAAAAATAGGGGAACATTTTCCATGCACTAATTTTTCCTCTGTGCTTTCTGGGAAAAATATCGTCAACTAGACTTCACAGTCTTACTGGAAAGTACCAAATCACAGGGACCCCTAATGAATGAAGAAATTTTTTCTGACCTTTTGTGACAACATTTTTCATAGTCAGTTGAAAGCATTTTCTTCATTTTGGGAACATTTTGGTGTTCATAGACTTGGCATACACTTGTATTCATAGTATAAATTCCAGTATAATCACATTTCCTCCTCGTGTCTGTTTTGGGGTGTTTGACACCTGCTAAAGTTCCCTCTCCTGGTTTTCAAATTTTCTCTTTAAAACTTCCAGTTTTATTCAAAGGTGGCTTTATGCTTGCAAAAGATGCTAAATTTAGAGCCTGAAGAACACTTGAGGGAACGAGCATGGTCCATTTGTGAGGATATCATCTGCACTTCAGCAGCATGTGTAAGAGGTTTAGATAATTAACTTGTTTCTAAGGTTTTGCCCCTAATCAGGAAAAGAATTGTAGGAATCCCTTTTTGCTTCTGCTCTTGGGCTGTGGGGGTCTAATATCCCATGGATTGTTATTTCTTAGCATGACTTTCCAAAATCAGCATGAAATACTTTATATAAGTTTCTCTCTAAGTGGAAAGCTTCACATAGTTATCTTTGGTAAGGGAATAGAGAGACTCATTCCCAGAGGTCTCTTCCGTATTTCTTTAGCTCTCTAAGAAGAAGCAATCAGCAATACCTAAGTATGTCTGCAAGGCACTGAAGGGAGAAAAATCTCCACATTTTTGACCCCATCTTTTAAGTGGAAAATAGAGAAGATGGAATTGCTTTAAAGGAATCAGAGAACGCCATGCTGGATTTTTCTGCCAGAGTCTTTTTTTCCTTCAGTATTTTCACTTCATGTCAAGTCTTGCTCCCATCATGCATCTTAGACACCTTTGTAAGGTACAGCTTAATTGGAGTGCTAGTTGGTTAGGAGTGTTTTTGACAAAATGCATTTTCATGGGATTGTACCAGGTGTGACTAAACTTTCAGAAAGAAAGTTCAGTCTGCCAGATGTAGTTTCATATCAAAATCACAAAAAAGAAAGAAGCAAAGGTACTTACTTCATATACAGGGTTCAAGTTCAAATCTCACCTCAATTAAATAACTATCTGTAGAAACTGAAATGCCTCTAACAAGAAGATATTAAAAGAAACTCACTCCAGGACAGACAACGTGTGAGAGAATGGGAAGACCAAACTTGAATGGGAGTGTCCTAAAGGCCACCTGATTGCTCTAACTGCTGGGATGTGGGCTGTTCTTGTTTGCTTTTTAAGAAAAGATTTGAAAAGTCTGGTTTTTTCACTGCTGGACAGCGAAGAAAAACTTGAAATCTCACAGTTTGGGGTGAGCAGATGGATGGTTGTCAGGGAAATAATTTCCCAGAAATCTGCTTGGTATTTTTGGAATTTGGAAAGAATGGTCTATTCCCAGTGTAAGAAATGAACAACCCTTTATCACACTGAACAGCACGAATAGCAGTGTACTTGAAGGAAGTGAAACAAACACTTCTCTTCATTGAGAGAGGCCTTTAGAAATCTGCAGAACAACTGCAGATATAGACTGCTGTTCTTCAGTTATTTGTAAATGAAGCTGTGGTCTTCAGTCTTCAAGGCACAGTAAGTTTCAAACCAGTCCCCTGTTTCCACCATTGGATGCATGAATGTTAGTGATCTATTAGTGATCTTCTGCTCATGTCTCCTTTTGGGACTTGACTCCTTCTGGCCTTTAGACTACCGAGACATCTGATTACCCAGCCAAGTCTTTGGTATCCTCCACATTCAGCTATTTTGCTTGGATATTATTTTATCCTTTTCATATTATCGTACATGGAACAATTCCATTAAGCAGCTGACAGTTGCATCTCTTCCATCTCTTCTCACTGTGTTCAGCTATAAAACATGGGTTTTATCTAGCTCGGTTTTTATTCCTTGAGTTTTGCTGAAGCTTAGCAGAAATGTATACTACAGAATATGTGACACAGTCCAGTCCAAAACCAATTTTTCTTGTACCCAGTACCCATGAATTGAGGTCACAGCTCATCAGTCTTTCACCTGAGGAGCACAGTTTGTGGCTGCAGCTCACAGTGCTTATTATTGACAGGTGGGATCAGAACTTCTGGAGTGGTTCCTGTTCTTCTACATCTGGAGCTGTGATAAAGCGTCGAAAACTAATACAGAGCTAATACAGCCTTAAAAGCTTATAAATTCAATTATTTTTTGTAACCTGAGTATTTGGAGTTGCATACTATCCGTGGGGTTCATACTGTCAGCCAAAGTTATGCACATACAAATGATGTATTTACTTTCTGCATATAAAATCATGTGTATGAACAAGTTTGGAAATCTGGAGTTGAAGTTGAGCAGGATTGTCTCGAATAATTCAGATTATTTTATTTCCAGTGAATTCACAACTATCATTCCTTGGAGGACTTGTCAGGCTCAAAGGAAATATGAAATACTCTATAAACTTCAGTTTTGGGATGAAGCATCAAAAGGGCAAAGTCATCCGTGTGAAAGCAATTCAAACCCATAAATGCTGGGGGTTCTCTAGCCAATATAAAACAATAAAGACAAATGCTATAAATTGATCCTAGAAACTGTGCCAAATCAATTTTTTTGCTCTAAGACTGAAACACTTTCATACTGTCCCATAGATTGTTTATCATGTTTTACAAAACCTAGTCAGTAAATATTTTTTCTTTCCTACTCCATAAAATCTTGAAATCTGGGATCTTAGCCATTTTACACTGAGATAAAACTTTGGTCTTCTGAGATTTTTTTTCTGCAGAAAAACAGAAGGAAAGATGTCTGCAAGAGAGCACTCGTGTAGCATATGAGAAACACAGGTGTTATTCTGCTCTTCCCTACTGAGGCCAGGAATTCATATCCTGTTCTGCCAAACCCAGGTAGATGCTCTGACCAGCTGCCTGTTCTGGACTCATGCACTCCTGCTTTGATTACCCAATCCATCTTGGATTTGGGAGGTATTTCCCAGTCAGTTCTGGTCTGCAACCTCCATTTGTATTTCCACATGAAAAAGCAGCTAAAAAAATTCCCAACCAGCTCCATGTTTGACTGTGATGCTGTTTCGGCAAAGAACTTAGCATGTGTGCAAAATTTAAACCTGAGCAGGCCTGGAATTTTACAGTCCATGAGGAATGTTCTACTGTTATGTATAAAACAGGTACTGCAGAATGTATTGTATATACTTCATAAACAATATAGTTTACTCTATATACTAAACAATTTAGAAGCTAGAAGCACCTGGGTTGGTGGTGCTCTGGCAGGAACCCTGCCAGGGAAGCATATGGAGGAAAGAAGGGGTAAGCAGTGTCAGGGAACTGCTCAGGAGAGGTCAACTGTTGTCATATTGTCACAACACAAGTTATAATCAAAACCCCTGCTGAATCTTGGGTTGGTTTTCTTTAGCACACAATTTGTGCTCATTGTGTGAAAAATATGATAATTACTCTTTGGGTTTGGAGACTTCAGCTACCAAAGTTTAATTTTGTAATTTGTTAGCTGGCACGTTAAGGGAGTAATGACCAGTTTGTCATTACGATAGCAACTGGGTTTAGTACTGTCATGGGGGAGTTGGCTGCCAGAGGGTGGGCAGAGGAGTGCAGAGCTACCCAGTTAGTGGCCTGCCATCACCATTTGAGGACTGGGCAGGTGCTGGATGTCTGGCATGGGCTTGTTGCTCCTGACCACGCTGCTGCTGGCAGTAATTTTTTTTTAAATTTAGAAGGCTTGGCGTTCAAAACAGGGCAAAAAGTCAGATTGACTCAGTTCTTGGTTTGTTTCATTCCTGATGTCCCTAACTGAATGTTGTGAGAAACGAAAGTAAAATGTTTGGTGACTTATGCCATTATGCCTAAATAACCCTACAGAAGGAAAACATTCTGGGCTGGGTTTCTCACACTAGTGAAAGGTAACATAGAATATTTCCATGGGGGAGTATTAGCTGCCTAGCTCTTCTCCATATTATGGAAACCAAGTCTTGGTTTATTAAATATTGCAAAAACTGTCTTGACAAGATGGCAATTCTTTTCTTGGGATAGTTTGTCAAAACAGGTCTTGGAGACAAGCTTAGCCCATCCAAATTAAGTGCTGGTGTCAACACGACAGTTGTGCTGATGCAGTGACTGTATATGCCAGGAATGACATTGGCCTTTCAACTCTGTCAAGCCTGTTTATTGACTTAAAGAAAAAAAAATTGGACAGGGTTGGAAAATTTGCTAGGGGGGGAGTATAAATTCTGAATTAACATGGCTGTGAATAAAATCTAGGCAGAGTCTCTCTGTTAGGCAGAACAAAAGAGAAAGATGAAAGCCAGTCTGAGAAAGACTCCAAACCTTTCTATTTTAGATGCTAAATATAATGTAGAAAGTTTTACTGTTCTCATTTTTGCTTGCCAAAATGCCTCTCTTCTAAGGGTGATTTGAACATTGCAGACATGAGAAAAAATAATCAGGTGCAAAGTGAGATCTGGTGTCTGAGATCCTTCTTATGCAGATATTTTTTGTGTATTTAAGACAGGCCAGATATATGGGAGAAGATATTGAAATAAATAAAAGCAAAGAACAATTCTACTCTGAAGAGTGACAGTAACCACTATTTCTTGTTTATCCCTAATTTCCATATCTAACGCTTTCAATTTACAAGTAAAAAGATGTCGATTTATTTTCCTCCAGGACAGCAGTACATGTTTACCCTGGATACCAAGTTAGTTTCTTTCTACCCCACTTATCACTGCCACTTACACCCCGCAAGTAATATAGGTAACAGAAACTGCATTAGACGTCAGTTATTGCATTGTAGCTGGCGTCTTCAATATGCTCTTTATGGCACATGTTCAGCCCTTTACTGACCATGCAAGTATAATTCACTTTCCTAGCCAGCTCCTGAAGGCTCACACCCTAAACTATCAGTTTTTTAAAGTTTGTCTGTCTTTGTGCAACTTTGCTGCCAGATAGCCATAGAGGCCTGGTGGGTGCAATCACTCATTTACTTCCTGCTTTTTATGCCCAGCTGGTGCTGGCAGTGTGTTGGTGGGATGCTGTCTGAACTCTTTATGTTGCGCAAAGGAGTACTGTTTAACAGCTGAACTTGTGCTGCACTGTTTCTTTTTTGAGAGCCTTGCACTCACTGCAGGGAGAGATTGAACAGAGGCATTTAAACTGTTTGCATGTTTCTTCATGTTCTCATTTTCTGCCTCAAATATTTCCTCTTGCCAAATGACCTTCTCGGTAATTGCTTCCAAACCCCAGATTGCAGCTCCTCAGACCTGGTTTGTTATCCCCATAGCCAGCTGACAAATTCTCTTGCAAAGGTACAGCCCCCATTCCTTCTCCCACAAAAAATTTGCCTTTTGCACCCAGAAAAAATGGCTCAGGTCAGAAAATTCACGTATCTCAAATTTTTGCAATGCAATGTGGATCTTTTTTCTTGGAACTATAGGGTTTTTTTTGTGAACATGCTATGTGAAATAGGGTCACTGCTATATAATCTTTAATTTATTTCTCAAGTGGAATACAGTTTGTCATTGAAGGGTTTGCATACACTTCCTCACTCTCTGTTTTTCTAGGCAAGCTGAATCTAAACTGTTATCAGGACAAAAATGGGAAAGACTTTGAGTGTTTACTGTTATGAAATTCCTACTCTGATGTGCAAGCAGGTGTAAGCCTGAATCCACAATTCGCAGTTTTAACTAAGCAATTTGGACAGCAGCCTCACATGGAATTTGCTCATTTCTACCTTGAACTCATTATGATATAAACTGAAAGGTATTTCACTGCAGGATGTTGCTTAAAAGCCTGGTTCTAAATGTGTACTTCATCACAGAGGATTTGCAATCACCAGTGTTGCACAATATTTTGGGTATGAACAGCTATATAAATTAAATTATTGCCTTTATTAAATTTGGATTGAAGGTTAATTACAGCTATTTTAGAAATGCTGAATGCAGCTGCTTGATTTGGGCAGAACTACACAAAAATACTGTCTGCTGTGATATTTACTCTTCCTTGCTTGGGTTTTAGATCAAGTTCTTAAATATTGTACTGAAACATATTTGACATACAACTATTTTCCAAAGAAAAACGTTCAGGAATCAAACGAATTATTTAAAGTGTTACGACACTGATGTGAAGGTCATTCAGTCTTTATACCTTATTTAGACACAGTTCCCGATCCCTGGGTAATTCTTCTTCAGTACAGCAGACTATTCCAGCAGCTTGTGTATGTCTTTGAGACTGTCAGGCTTAGTTTGAATAGTAACTGGCTTCTCTAGCAAAGCCTGGCGAGTTTGATGCCAAAGCAGAGCATTCACTGGATCCAGCAATCTGAGCAAAGTGCTGTCTTAGCTAAGCAGTAGAGAATGCCAAGGAGGGGAAAAAAACTGTGATTCCTGTTCTCCACAGATAATTAGATTGTTAAACCTAAAATAGAAGGAAACATCTAATGCTGCTCAGCTGTAAACCCTCTCCTAAAGATGGGGTCAATCCTATGTAATGAGAAAAATGAAATAAAAATTCTTTCCATTAAACTAGTGGCTAGGACATTCAATGGGGTACATCCTAAAATGTCTTTATTGTCTGATTTGGAGAAGAGATCTAATCCAACGCACCATTATTAGATACTCCAGGCTTGTGTTTTTCCTCCTGCAGTTATTTAATTTCCTATGAATGTTTTATGGAGCGGGGGTTTAGACTGGCTAGGTGAGTGCTCTAACAATTGGACTATCTCTTCTATTTCTTCCTACCACTTGTCCTGCGAATATCTGATTAGCTTTATGAAGCGGAATGGCCTTAGTTGGAGAAATAGAGATACAGTAATTCCATGATAGTGTGCAATTCAGGCACTGTCCACGGGTGTGGAAAATTTATACAAGACCCTGTCTGAATCAGGCTGAGTGGAGGATCAGATTCATGCTCTGACCTACTGGATATGCCAGAGAGCACTTCCTTCCAAAAAGCGTTTCCAATCACTGCCTTTTGCACAAAGCTTAATCCAGTTTCATCTAAAACCACCTTTGTATCAAGCATGGTGGAGGAATGCCTACTAATGTTACTGATACTAGGCATGAGTTAAGACTCCTGGTAGATCAATGACATCAGGCTGTAGATGATATCATGCATAGCCTCTTATTTTGGCATGCTGAAATTTTATTAGACATGGATATGGTTAAGTGGGAATAGTAAGGCTCATAAACAGTGGAGTCATTTGCAGAAGTAGCCTCTACATTACTGAAGAGTACTTGGCTTTTTATGCTGCTAATTGCATTTTTCCAGTTGAAATGATTGGAAGTTGTGAGTTTTTCCTGAAGATGAAAGTCATACCTGAAGGTTGGAAGATTCTTTAAAACTGGAACTTCCTTAAAATTGGATTCTTTAAAATAGGAATTATATTCCTCCCCTTAAAATGACTTTCTGTAACTCATGCCACAAGTTCAAAATCCTTGGCTTCATCTGTCTCCATTCTTGCTTGTATGTCTGCTTTCTCTCATTGCTTCACCTTCTCTAACTTACCACTATTTCATTTTTCACCTCAAACAGACCTTGCATTACTGTAAATTATTTACGTAACAAGTCCTAAGTCATGACAGTAAGGTTAATGAAATATGTGTTCTGTATTAAAAAGAAAATAACTTTTGCCTTGTTTCAAGTTGCCTGCAATTCTCCTTTTTTTCTCTGCTTAGCCTTAAGTAAAGCTTTTTGGCGCAGTTTTGAGTATCAGCAGATTGAGGGGTGACATCTGAATAGATAAATACACATGCTAGACAGATTTCCATCCTCGTGTCTGTCTTGCCTGCTAGTAGATGATGCAATTCCATTAAAGTGCCAAGGAAGGACAGTAGATCTTGGCTAAGGCACCGGTTTAGCACAATATTAGGTTGTAGTTCACAGTTTTGCTACAAGCATCCTCTGATATTTCTGAAACTGTGGGTACTAATATTACTTTTTTCATCAACTTATGAACTCACTGGATTGTTTGTTTGCCTTAAATTAAATGTGCTTGCCCAGTATCTGGAATCATGTGTCCTGACCTTGTTTGGAATCTTTAGGTACTTCTGTCATTAACATAAATAATACATAATAATATCAATAAATCAGAAATATATTTACAGTCTACTCAGGCTTAAGGTTTGTTTCTAAAATAAAATGTACATACTGGAAAGACAGACAGAAAGTGCCTTCTCTTGCTTGGGCCATAATATTTGGGTTTCTCATCTTCTGTTGCGCTGAGTCTAGTGCTCTAATAACCTCTCTCTAAAAATCTTCCTACATTGCTCTGGAAATTGAATGATCCTGACAAGCTAAAATCATTGTTTCATATCAGCATTTCCTATGTTGTTACCATAAACTATGTCAGGAGGTACCACACGCTAGCTTCTTGCTAAGATCTAAAATAAGCTGCTTTATTCTCATTACTCCTGTCAGCACACCTCCTTCTAAGCACTTACAGAAAGGAATTACTCTAACTACCTGTGAAGGCTGAAGGATATTTGGAGCTACAAAGTTTTTCTGGATTCCTTCTCAGTCATTTAATCTTTTGTTGATCTGGTCTGCTGCTTCCCAGGATTGAATGGCATCAGAGCAAAATGCTCAAGCAAAAGCTTTCAAAGGCGCTGGATGGATCATAACAGGCTGTGATTTCTTGTTACAGAATGATGGCTGCTACATAGTCTTTCCTTTTGATTATCATCACAGATATGTCAAGCCATCCAGAAGTAATTTAGATAGTTGGAAAACTCTTCTTTTCCTCTGTAGTCAGAGTGTGGAGAGAGCAGACTTTATTTGTGTCCCAGCCTCTGAGGATATAATACAAAATGCTCGCTGTCAGTATCTTCTCCACTAGCTTTTAGCACCTCTATGTTCAGTCCTTTATTTCCCACTGTGAAGTTCTGATTCAGAGATGTATCCCTCTGTGCCTTGATGTAGCACAATGGGATACCGTGGCCCACAGAGTAAAGGGCACCACTTTTTCATTTAGCACCTTGAAGCTGGGATTGAGCTGGACAATATGTGCACCCAGACAGCTTGATGTGGGTTGGCTGGCTGGCTGTGGGAAGCAGGTAGTTTTTACAATGCAAGCAGTGACTTCAGGGGCTCGCCTGCCTGCACATCTCTGTCTATTATACTGGTACTCTTAACCCTATGTGTTCAAGATTTGTTTCTACAGAAAGCTAGAGAAGTTGACAGGCAAAATGTGAAGATCATAGTGCTTACATACTTTTTTAAGGGCTTGGAAGCAGGCAGTGTGAAAATTCTTGGCTCGTCCTTCCTGCAAAACAGCGGAGAGACTGTGGTCTGCTCGTCCCCTGGCACAGTCAGCTGGATTGGTGTGATTTTGAAACAAACTCTAATCTGGGCTTTGTTTAGAATAATCCACGTATCAGAGAATAAAACTGTGCCCAACTTTTAACATCTTTTTATAATTCCACCTCCTTTTTTTTTTTTTGTAAACTATAGATGAAAAATTAGCTCTCTTAATTAGCCATAGATCCTATTAAGAAGATGGGTTGCACAGAAATCGTTAGGCCAAGGATGTATGTGTGTATTGTCTGCTACTATAAGTCTGCTACCAGCAGAGGGTACTAATGACTTTCATTGTTGACTCTCCTGCTTATGTAAATGTTAATATATTCAGTGCTGAAATGTATATTTGAAAACAATAGTATGCTACCAGCTGTAAACAAAAGACAAGTTTGTCGTCTAGTCTGCATTTTGCTGCCTGCACTTAGAATCATAGAATCATAGAATAGTTTGGGTTGGAAGGGACCCTTAAAGGTTATCTAGTCCAACCCCCCTGCAGTGAGCAGGGACATCTTCAACTAGATCAGGTTGCTCAGAGCCCTGTCCAACCTGACCTTGAATGTTTCCAGGGATGGCGCCTCCACTACCTCCCTGGGCAACCTGTTGCAGTGCTTCACCACGCTCATTGTAAAAAATTTCTTCCTTATATCTAGCCTAAATCTACCCTCCTTTAGTTTAAAACCATTACCCCTTGTCCTGTCACAACAGGCCTTGCTAAAAAGACTGTCCCCATCTTTCCTATAGGCCTCCTTTAAGTACTGAAAGGCTGCAATAAGGTCTCCCTGCAGCCTTCTCTTGATTTCCATCTCTTCAGTGGACATTTCAGATGGTCCTATACGTGGGGCATGAGTTAGCCGAAAAGGTTGTATAGAAGAAAGAGTAAGTTACCACATTGACACATGTGCACTGGAAGACTACAATCTGAACAAATGTATAAACAAATGTCCTAATTTACCATGGGTGCACCAGAAACTAGGGAGGACTAATAAATCTAGGCTTTATTAGCAGTTTTCTTCTCACTTGGCTCCTTGTGCCTGGCTCTGGGGGGCGGCGGGCCCAGGCCGGCGCCCAGCTGAGGGGCCTGCCAGGCGCAACCCACTGCAGGCACGCAGGGTCCAGTCTGAAAGACAGAGCAGGGGAGACAGGCTGGGCTGGCAGCAGGGCCCCCTGCACCATGGGGTGGGCTGGGCCATGGGCCAGGCCATGCCAGAGAGCTTGGCCCCAGCTGTGGTGTCCTAGGTAGGCCGGTCTGGCCATCCAGGCCTCCTAGGGCCTATCAGGCCACAACTCAGGGCTCTTCTCACTGCTGAAGCCTGAAGTCCAACCATGCCAGGCCCTCAGCGATGAGCAGCTTTGTACCTCTGAGATATTTCTGTGTTGTGCATTTATTTGCTGTGCACTTGAGCCACTTTTTTTTCAGCCCCTCCTCTGGCTTGGCTTCCACTTGATGTTCAAGTGGCTTTTTGCTGTTTAGATGCTATGGGAAGCGCTATATAGGCCCCTCTCCAGGGTGTAAAGTGGGCTAGGCAGCAGGAGACAATTAAGAGAAAGTGGACGTCAGTAAATGAATGAAATGTCATCGGTAAGGCAATGAACAGCAAGGCACTGCTCAGTCAGGTCTCCCAGCACCACTATGACTAAAACCTGTCACTCGGCACATTGTCTGCTGGCAGGCCCCGCAGTCGTCCCAGCCAGAGGCCGTTCCAGCCTCCTAGTTGCCAGCAGCGCACACATCTGTGCTGTCAGTGGCTTTGATTTATTTTATATTCATGAGTTCCTTTTTCTAAATTTTTTGTTGGTGGTATAGACACATAGTGTAGAACTATGTGTTTTAAAATCCAGAATCTGGACTGATGGCATGCACAAAGTGATGTGTTAAATGATGGCCCAAAATTTAGAGGCAGATGGAGCTCCTTTCTGCCTGCACCTCTGAGACAGCACCACAGCACTGCTAGGCTGTTTTCAAGATGATGCCTGCTGGGAGGGTTCAAGCACAGTTTGTCTCCCCATGTTTTTGCTGGAAATGGATGGAATGTGACATGTTTGTGCACAGGCACGGGCTCTGCCTGCCCCAGACATTTTGGGAACACACCAGTTATGGTATTACCAGTGATGTCAGGGACTATAACTCAGTGTAAGATTCTTGGAACTAATAAGGAAATTTAAAAAAAACCAGAGGTAACCAAAGGCTTTTGCAGATACTTTCCAAAATTACCTTTTAGTATGAACTCTAGAGCCTTTATCTGACTGTCTACAAACATTTGGGAATATCACCTTGGACACCTATGTTAAAAACTCTTGCTATACATTTCCTAATACTAGTTATTGTAATAGTATAATAACTTGCACAGAGCTTTTTTCTATAGCAAAAGTTTTCAGAAGCCCAGATTTTTTAAGTTTATACCTTTCCATAGCAGAGAAGTTTTCTCTAGCTACAAGATACATTTGTGTCATTTCTGGTAATCCAAAATATAAAAGCTTCAAACCAAAACACAAGCAGAGAACACAGTCCTTTTGAAAAGTATCCGGACATAGAAACCTTATTTTCTCATTTACTACAAGCATTCTATTAGTCAGATGTGCCAGGAAGTTCAAGATGTATTTATTCAATGTGTTTAATCCAGTAATGGTATGGTTATAGTTGGATAAAGAAATCCTCAAACATACTTATAAATAGTTACACATATTTGCAAATCAGACCTGAGAAGTTTCACAGTGCCTGCAAAAGAGCAAGGGTATTTTGGTCTGAACTGGAAGCTCTTGCTGCAGCACTACTGTATTTTTTGTATATTTTCACAAGGAAAGCTCATGATTTTGCAACAAAAAAAGATTTTACAGCAACTTAACAGTTTTCTACCTTGTAAAACTGCTACTCAGATATGCAAAACAATCATAGTTAAGGAAGGAAATATGCCATACTTTGTTGTCAACTCATAAAAATATAATTTATTTCCACTACTCATCCTGGCAAGAGAGATTGTAGGACATTTTTCAAGAACGTCAAATTTAGTGTTCAATTGTCCCTCCAGATGTGTAAGTCTGCTCTCCATGCATTGTAACTCCCTTGGGGCAATGCTTCTATCTTAAATTTTTTTGTATAAGTTGCAGTGTAAAGAAATATTTACTAGTCTGTGTGAACTAACTCACAGAAAACTAGATTCACTGATGCTGTGGCAAAGTGCAGATTGTACCTTCATATGTCAGTGGGAGTACATATGTCCCATGGGATTTATAATTCAGAAGGAAGGGCAGAGTGAATAGCGGCTTTAAACTGTATCAAGTACTCCACAGCTTTCTCAGACAACACACTGAATCACCTCATCTCTTGTTTCTGAGCTAATGCTTCTTTTTTAAGATGGTTCTCACAGGATTGCATTGCCCCAGCTTTGTGCTGCAAACAGTCTCTTTTGTGGCTGACTTCCCACTGGGAGGATGGAACAGTGGGCTGTGGAGCTTCAGCTTGATTCCCGTAGTAAAGCTACCGTGTTAATTTTGAAGGAGTATGAAAAAATGGGCATATATAAAATTGTCTCACCCAAATTTGCTGAAGGTGTGCATCTCAGCTGACTCAGATTGACTTTTTCTGTCTGCATTACACAACCACCATGAATTTTCTGGAAGAATAAAAATGTTGACAAGCTGCCCCGTGAGAGTATATTAGCCAGCAGGTATCTCTGAGGAAATCAATGACTGGGAATCCCACCAGCTCAGTGTTTGTGATGAGCATGGTGCTGGCGGCACAAGGCAAAAGATCACTCCCTATTTTCCTTGCCTTGACTTTTCTTGCAGGCATTTTGAAACACTGAATCCTAGGAAAAGCTGTATTTCCTCTCAGAGAAGTGACATTTTAGTGCAGACAGGCATCTAATGAAAGAAAAATAAAACTAGTGATGACTCTGTGGTATGCACATAGGACTATCTTGTCCTGCTTTGGTGGCTCTGATGTGACTGAAGTATTGAACACTACTTTTGGGTAAGCATAAGTTCTGGCTTGAACAGGACTAGCATTTTCTTGTTTGTGTTGGGCAGGATATTAAAAACCCAGACAGGTTATTGAATTCCTAGAGAAAGCTGGGGTCATTCCAATTTTTTTAATCTCTTTTTGAATTTTCTCTCCACGTGTAGCAAGCCTCAAAGTGGCCTTTGAGACTTTTAGAGTACAGTGTAGAAATCTGTCTTGAACTTGTCTTGTTTTCAAGTAGACTACACAACCTTATAAAACCTCTTTTCTTAAGAAATCCTTAGATAACCTATTGCTGGTTATGGATGTGAATTCAACATTTCATTTTAAACGACTTAATTTTCCAGGGATTTGTCAGTTCTTTCTAGTTTCCTGGAAATTTATTTCACAAAAGTTTTAAAATAATATTTCCAGGTACACAGTGAAGTTAAACAGCCAGATTTGTAATTCATGAGCATTTGTTGTTTGCCTGATACTTCAGACATTCACATAGTGATAGGCAGATATGAAAAGTTCAGCTAGAGTAATGATTTCTTTCTGACATCAGCAAAGATATCGTGTCTAACAAGCATAATTCAACTTGCAAAATGTAGAGGACAACAGATTTGCGTCCCCAGCATATGTTCAATTAAACTCACGATAAAGCGAAAAGTAAAAGTGTGAATGTTTTTCACACATGTGGGCTGTGGAAGTACTAGCTATGAATATTTAGAAATAATAGAAGAAGGGAAAGGAAAACAACAGCAGTGAGCTTAACTGCACTGGCAGGTAGCTATTCCACCTCTCTATCTGCATAAAGGGCTGTTATAACACTTTAAAACGTCAATAAATGATCTCATGAACTACTTTGTCTTGCGGGATTATATCCTTCAATTTAGAATAAATGCATTAAGCAAAATAAGGTGAGGTCTTTTTAGCTGAAACATTTTTTATTACTGTGATTGGAAGATTCTCCTTTGTGGAAATGGAAATTTTGGATACTTCATCAGCAAGTTTTTTTTTTTTCCCTGTTGGTTGTGAGAGGCCCAAGCTTCCTTTGTGCTCTGAATAAATCATATCAGAAAACTGAAACAAGAAGGGATGGATTATGAGATGATTGGGTACTTATGAAAAACAGACCCGGTTGCTTTTTGAATTAAAATTGTCCAGTCTGGTTGACCACTGGATCAACATCTTCTGTTTGTTTTCAGTTGCCAAATCTTGTTAAAGAAATGAAAATTTATTTTTCCATGATACTGTGTTTCTGCATAAACTTGTCATCGTTGCTCTAGATAAAATCTATTAAATAACAGGTGATGTAATCCTTGTCTTGGTTTTTCGCTTATCATGATAAACTTTAAAGAAGACATTCATATGTAATGGCAAGATGTGCTTTTAGTGGATTTATGAGTGCTGAAGACAAATCTTTTATGCCAGCTCTGGAGGTCTCTGGGGTTCCAGCACCAACAGCTTGGGAGGGCCTGAAATGGGATGGATCTTATAGCTTTTTATTTACCTCAGGTGCTGAGAGGAAGTTAATATAACCTAAAACTGAATTAATATGTATTTCTTCTTCCCCTGAATGCTGGCATTACTTTTCCTTCTTATGGACTTTTAATTACGATGGCTGACAGCAGTTAATAGAAGTGTATGGCACTGTGGAGGTGAAAATTGGCCAGGCAAAAATATCTGTTGATTCATATGGATTGTAGGGCATCCACAAATTAAGCAGCGGGATAGGGACAAATAAATTATACAGCTTAGTGCAAATGAAGTCCTAAATTTCTGGATAATCCTTTGCTTCCTTAGGCAAAACTTTTATCCTTTATAAGGGCAAATTCCTTCCTCAAGCTTTCAGGCAAGGCTTGTTTGAGTTAACAAGCAATTGGCATTAGTATTTGGGGAAACATTAGAAAGTATTTTTCTTGAACAGATATAGTGAGAGCTGCAAGTGCTCCACTCTCTCCAGCTTCAGGACTAAATTCATTAATTGTAAAATGGGCACATTACATGATAATAAACTACGATTGCAAGCAGAAGCCTTAAACTAATGCAGAATGCGTATGTCGGATTTTACCTGTTAATATCTATTATGTTTATTAAAATAAACACATTT
>VYZW01053786.1:0-13184 GCA_013401315.1 Balaeniceps rex
CCACATGCCCATGGTGAAGATCCCGAAGTCGGGCAGGACAGACATTTACTGCCGCCGCGCGGCCGCTGCCGCCGCCGGGCACGTGAGATTTCCACTGTGCAAATACCTAGCTTGGGTACTGAAACAGTCCACTGTACGGCATGTTGTGCAGGCTAATGTACCTTGAGAATATAGGCTCCCTGCAGTAGGAGGCTAGATCATTTAAAGTGGACTTTGGTATCTTCACACAGCACTGTCAGACTCTGCAGTAAAGCCAGATGCGGACAATGGGCCTGACAAAACTCAATGTGGTTCTGAGTAAGGCCCTGATTAAACCACTCTATAGAAAACACCGTGAAGGGAAGTGGGGATAAACTCTGACTCTTGAAGGTCAGAGTAAGGCATACGTCTCTGCTCAGGGCTTTTGGATTACATGTGAAAGCCAGGTCAGGTCTTTCCTGAGAAAAAGGTAGTTCCTACCTGTCGTACCCAGTGGTAAAAGATGTTAGTTTTCAAATCCTTCATTGGTCTGATTTCAAACAGGTTTGCAGCCACTGTTCAGTTCCACGGGGGTCATCTTTTCTCAGTCTATCTCATTTTTACTGCTGTTTCTTGCACAATTAACTATTCATTGAAGCAAAACTTTGATTCTGATTTTCATCCCCCCAGCTGTGCGGTTTAACAGGTGGATTGGAGAGTCAGGCAGCAGCATGATATTAAAATTTCTGTAGAGGGGAACGTGTTTTAGAAGGTTATCACAACTCACCTCTTTTAGCCATGTTTTCTCACCAGGTGTGCCAGCTCACCTCCTCTCAGTTCTGTCTTTGCAACTCTTGCATGGCTGTGCTACAAACAGGAGCAGTGGAGCACTCCAATTCCCAGCACTTTTAACTCCTGTAATTTTAGCACTTTGTGTACTTTGCAATGCAGTCACAGAAAAAGTTACATCAGGGTAAAGGAGGGTGGGGAACTATAAGGGGGTGCAGAGCAGGGCTGAGTGAATACCCAGAGGCAGGGAAATAGAAACCCCTTAAACTGGATTGACCATGAAAAACATACTAATGTAGGATTAAATCAAGAGTGTCTCTTCTCCCTTGCCTTTTGTCTGGATTATAGTATATACAGAAGTGAATCCACACTAAAAAGCTGTAACAGTTCAACTGCATCAGTATAGTCACAATGGTGCAAGGTTTCTGTGTAGACTAGCCCTAAAAATTTATAGGCTTGTTCATCTAACATGGTCTTTACAGAACCATTGTCCATATTCCAAAATCTTTGCTGTAGGCAGTCCTGGCAGACTGACCAAGAACGAGTGGATACAGAAAATGAATTGGCTTGGTACTACAAGAAGTGGTTTCTCCAGGGTCAAGATTTGAAGTACATTAGTGGAGAATTGTATGCTCCCACTGTTCAGGCTGAAATTTTCTGCTGATGCAAAGAAGACTTTGCTGCCCAAGGCTGTCATTCAGCAATTTTCCATGAAATAAAAGGAAAAAAAAAAAACCTCAACACTGAGCCTTCTAATCTTAATGGTGTTCCCTTCCAGATATATTAACTGATTTTCAGTTCTTGTTTTTTAAAGAAAAGAATGCTTGAAGCTATATTTGTATCAGCATAAGCAATGAAATTGAAAGCTGTGCTTTCATGTTAACATCTTCTATAATTTTTTGTTATTGCTCCACAATGAGTGTCTACAGACACCTAAATCACTAGTATATACTTCTTGTGAATAAATTTTATATATGAAGTGGATACAGTTCAGCAAAGAGGAATGTGAAGTTCTGCATGTAGGCAGGACTCATCAGCTATTTAGTGCAAGACAGGAAACAACTAAGTGGGTAGAAGTTCTGAAGAAAAAGATCTCAGATTTGGAGTGGATGACAAATTCTGCATGAATCAATGTTATTAAGCTACTGCAAACAAGGCAAATATCCTACTGGGATATGTCAACAGGAATATAACCTGTAGGAGTAATCCCTCCGTTCTGCTTAATGTAGGTAAGACTTCAGCTCAAGTACTCCATCAAGCTTCAAGAAAGACATAAAGCAATTATACAAAGTCCAGAGAAAAACAATGAAACAGGTCAGAAGTCTAGAAAATATGGCCTCTAAGGAAGGTATTTGAGGTTGTTAAGTCTTGAAAAAAAGTGGAGAAGATATCATAGCAGTCTTTGCATAGGTAAACAGATGCTATGATAAGAAAGGTGATACACCACTCTCAAATAATAGGCTTCAAGGGCAGCATGGGACATGGGGAAAAACATTCTAAAAGAAAGATTGATTGGGTGTTTGAGTGGAATGCAATGATGTAGAATTTCTGTTACTGGATTTTTTTAAGAAAAGGTTAGACAAATACCTGTCTAGAATTATTTAGGTCACTAGGATAGACAGAAGAATTACTTTTTACAGAATTACAGTCGCTTTTTATAACTATGATCTATATTTCTCTAAGTAGATATGTGTATTGGGTTTGTGTGGTAAGGTTTTGGTAGCAGGAGGGCTACAGGGATGGCTTCTGTGAGAAGCTGCTAGAAGCTTCCCCTATGTCCAATAGAGCCAATGCCAGCCAGCTCCAAGACAGACCGCCGCTGGCCAAGGTTGAGCCAATCAGTGGTGGTGGTAGCGCCTCTGGGATAACATATTTAAGAAGGGGGGAAAAAAAACAACCTGGCACAAACTGCAGCTGGAGTGAGGAGTGAGAATATGTAAAAGGAACGACTCTGCAGACACCAAAGTCAGTGAAGAAGGAGGGGGAGGAGGTGCTCCAGGCACCAGAGCAGAGATTCCACTGCAGTCCCTGGTGAGGCAGGCTGTCCCCTGCAGCCCATGGAGGTTAACGGTGGAGCAGATATCCACCTGCAGCCCATGGAGGACCCCACACTGGAGCAGGTGGATGAGCCCAAAAGAGGCTGTGACCCCATGGGAAGCCCACATGGGAGCAGGCTCCTGGCAGGACCTGTGGACCCATGGAGACAGGGGTCCACACTGGAGCAGGTTTGCTGGCAGGACTTGTGACCCCGTGGGGGACCCATGCTGGAGCAGTCTGTTCCTGAAGGACTGCACCTCATGGAAGGGACCCACGCTGGAGCAGTTCGTGAAGAGCTGCAGCCCATGGGAAGGACTGACGTTGGAGAATTTCGTGGAGGACTGTCTCCTGTGGGAGGGACCCCACGCTGGAGCAGGGGAAGAGTGTGAGGAGTCCTCCCCTTGAGGAGGAAGGAGCAGCAGAGACAACATGTGATGAACTGACCACAACCCCCATTCCCTGTCCCCCTGTGCCGTTTGGGGGGAGGAGGTAGAGAAAATCGGGAGTGAAGTTGAGCCCAGGAAGAAGGGAAGGGTGGGGGGAAGGTGGTTTTAGATTTGGTTTTATTTCTCATTATCCTACTCAGTTTTGATTGGTAACAAATTTAACTGATTTTCCCCAAGTTGAGTCTGTTTTGCCCGTGATGGTAATTGGTGAGCGATGTCTCCCTGTCCTTATCTCGACCCACAAGTTTTTTGTTATATTTTTTCTCCCCTGTCCAGTTGAGAAGGGGAGTGATAGAGCAGCTTTGGTGGGCACTTGACTTCCAGCCAGGGTCAACCCACCACAATATATGACTCCTGTTTTTCACACAATAGATTCTTTGGGTATACACCTCAAGAATAAAATAAACTAATACAATTTCCACACTGGGAACAAATACATATATTTCTGACTTACAGTGTTAAATAACAAATGGAAATCTCATAATGACTGTCAGGTCTGTTGAATAAATAATAAGGTGAGAAAAACTATACTCAAATGAGTCATTCCATATGCACCAGAATTCTGGGAAGGCAGAGTCCGTTCTTAGTATACCAAAAATCTAAACTTTAATTACTGGCATTGCATTAAATCTGCAAGAGGATTTTTTATTGAATGTGTTTGATAAAATCAGTTTTCTAATAAAGAAAAATTAAGAGGATAAGTAAAAGGAACCAAAGTCATAAAGCTTGATACAGTTATAACTGAAGATTTTAAAATTATCTTTATAATGGGATAAAAACAGTTATTTACTACTTGTGTAAAAAAATCTTTGGAAAAAGCTTAACAGGATGGTACAGTCCCTGGTGAAGTAAAAAAAAAAAAAATTAGGTGGATACAAATCAAACGTACTGAAATTGTCTAGGACATGAAGGTCAAGACGTAGTACTGTGCATTGCAGGAGACTGACTGAATGGATGATTATCCATAGTGATGCATTTGTAAATACTATCAGCAATATGACTAGGAGAAGAATTATATTTCATAATTTGTAATCTTGAACTATTTACTGAAATATCTGGGAATTTTGTTTGGTAAGACTGAAAACCTGATCTTTTTTACTTTAATTTTGGGAAAAAGAAATAGAACTCATCATTATGAAACTGAACATCACCTTAGAGTATAACCTTCTGAAGTTTGATTATATCCTGTTGTATTTGGTCTCACATCACTCTGTACTGAGATAAAAATCAGAATGAGTTATAAAGGAAACACAGAAAAATAAACAAAGATCTATTTCAACTTTAATTTATTCACAGCTATGAGGTAGTGTTTATCAATGAGGGTTTAAGACGTTAAGCTGCGTATGACAGAGCAGTCCATACTACCTAAGCAGCCTACTTCATTCTGTTGTCAAACAAAAGAAGCAAGCAGGAAGAACCCCTGTGTCACACCTGCAAAGTCAGTAGGTTGGTTGTCAGACAGCTGCCTGGGATGGTTGTTTTCTTGGTCAGTGCCTGGCGGTCTCAAAACTTAATGAATGTTTTCAAGATCTTTTGATCTTAAAGGTCTTTTCTAACCTAAACGATTCTGTGATTCTAAACCACTGGATTCTTCTTATGTAATATGCATATTTATATGTATATAGAATTATTTATTTTTATAGCAATGACCTAACTCCCCAGGCATGCCTGGAAGAGGGAAAATACTCATGTTTTAAACCCATTACATAAGACTTTTCAGCTAACATAAATTTAAGTAGAGAGTGATTTTAGGGACTTACAAGTCAAAGTATTAAGAAAATATTAGCCAATCATCATGACTATGTCTGTACCAGTAAACTCTAAAAATCAGGACCTTCCCTGGCCCTGAGGGAAAGTAGCAAGGGAGTTTTTATCCATTTGGCTAAATGCTCTTCCCTTCAAAACTGGGACCAACAGAAACAGTAGTGGGAAAACCCATCAGGGCACCAAACCACCGTTGAGCTGGAGGAGCTTGTGGCCCTGCTCAGATGTGTGTATGAGAGGCACCAGCAACTGGGGAGTCACTCCACACTACAGAGGTACATGCATCCCCCCAGGGACTACAGCCATGTGCAACTCACACTAGGACAGGGACACTAGGAATGGAGCATCAGGAAACCATGAAGTACAGGGCAGTAAGTGCAGCATGGAAGACTTGGCCATAGAGTGGCAGAAAAATACTTTGCTCAGAGCAGCAGAATGCTGTTATGCATGTACCATCTCAGTCTCCCTGCTACCTGTCCCCTCCCCAGTGAAATTTTGGAGGACTGAGTGTAACTGGCGGAGAAAATACAGAAAGCTGAGATTGTGGAGGGGGGAGGATAGGTGTTTATGTGCTTGTTTAGTTGTTTGTGCTCTTCTTTTTCCCAGTACCTAAAAGGGTGATCAGCAGTTTGTGTTGGTTCATGATTGATATCTTGAGTAAAATTCCCCAGCTGGTGCCTGTTTTCCCCTGGACACACATGTTATTCTTATGCCATGCTCAGGAAGCAACAAAGACAGCATCCTCCACCTCTGGTCAGATGTGTCAAGCACTAACTGTACAGTATGAATGTTCATAGGACAGTGCTCGATCCTGTGCTATGGCCCTTTTTGATTGATTAGGATAGCCTCCAATTAATCCTGGCAGCTGCAAATCCAAGCATAGTATTAACACAGCTGTATTTTGGTAGTACCTTTATATCTAGCACATCTATGCTGAAATGGAGTATGTATTTTCATCCCCCTTGTCCCTTGCCTTAGTTGCTTCAGTTGTAGTTTTATCCAAGAAGAGATCTAGCAGTAAAAAATGAAAGTCATGGCCTTATCTTGGAGCAAATGCCTCAGACCTAGCAAGTAGCATGGCAGATTCAGCTGCTTGTGGTATGCAAATTCCCAATTACCAACAGGCAAAGTAAGAACCAGGGATTGCGTTTTTCTCAGCTACTAGGAACTATAGAAGACAGTATCTACTTCGCTTCTGTCCCTTGAGGACATGACTAAGACATCATTCTCACTCACCATTTCAGAATGCCTTGAACTTTCTCAGGACAAACAGTAGTTACAGCTCAGTGGAGATTTAGTTTAGGTTTTCTGTTAAACAGGAAATGTTTAAAACCTCCTAAAACCATGCAAACACTTCAATCACTGTGATGTTTTAGTAGCTTTCAAGATAATTTCTTAAGTATTCCCCTCTCACAGTTCTTTTTTCTCTACCACTAATGTATTGCTGACTTTTTATTTTAAATAGAGAACTTCTGATGTTACTTTCTATTCTGCACGCCTTCTTTCTCCTCATCACTGCACTGAAATTTCACATCAGTTTTCTATATGTGCCCTGTCTTCCTGGACTTTCCTTCTTGTACTTACTCCTCTTGCAACACAATCAAGCTAGTGTCTCCCTAACATTATTACAGAAAAATAAAGTCTTCTCCTACATAGAGAAATTCTCAATAATAGTGATAATATAGTTTAAATTGTAACACACACAATTCTCAGTTTTGACGCTTTTCCTGGCATTATGCTCATCTTCAAGGGTCTTAAGGCCAGTACCTTCAGCAGGCTGTGCCTGTGTAAAAGGAGTAACTGCTTTTATGAAACAATGTATGTGCCATAGAAGATAAACAAAAGCAAAAAAACCAAACCAAAACAAAAAAATAGCCATAGCCTCCTGGTCTGCTAGAAAAATCACTGTAGGAAAAAGCCGGCTGCAGGCAAGTCAGGAAGAGTTCAGACAGGGCAAGCCCGGGGCCTTGCAAACTCACTACAAAGCTTATGGTCTCTTGCTAGCAACAGCAATGTTGTGTTTCAGGGCTACAAGGTAACGGTAGTATCTAATTCCTGAATCCTAATTTTGTTCTGGCACTTTCTTAAGGGTAGTTTCTTCCTTGTACATGTTAGCGACAGTATTCTCACCAGAAGTCCCTAATTATCTCTCCTAGAAAAAATATCAGAGACTGTGACATGCTTTCTTTTCTAATCTCCCCAGCTCCATTTCAACACATCCATCGTACTGATTTTTTGTCATCTGTTGTCTTCCTAGCTCCATTATTGCTTAAGTCATTCTGATCATTCTTTTTCATTTAAGAAAATTTCAAATTAAAAAAACCCCAAAATAGAGCTCTTCTATTCTATACTAGCCCTGTGCATGTGAAAATTGGAAATACGAATCTCTCATTACTGCTTTTAAACAAATTTTTATGAGCAACCATATTAATGAGGCAAATAATTGAATATGAGTTTCAAAGTAATATTTCTCATGCTAAAATAAAATGCTGCAGTTAGTAGATTTGATTTCTAAAATACATGATTAGAACAGGGCACCTGGAAGACAGCTTGTGTTTTTATGATTGCAGATTTTATCACAGGAATTGTATTAAAATTTATATTGAGCAATTGTTCTCATGCAGCTATGGCTGGGTCGTACACGCTTTTAAGCTACGTCTTTTTCACAACTCCTACATAAAATCTCGTAAGAGTTTTGGGGACAAGGGACAGTATAAATTAATAAAACCTTTTGCACATACAAAGGACTACATTTACGTCTGAATATCCTTTCAGTATCCTTTGTAAACATCAGCTGTCATGCTATTAACACTTTGAAAGTTAACGAAGTATTAAATTAATTGTGGGCCAAATTCTGCAGTAAGGACACCACCCGGAGCCTCCGCACAGAATTGGATCTTTACCAGGATTTCTGTCACTCGGACTGAAGTTGTGGCGCTGGAGCACTGAGATGCTTTAAAACTGAAGCGAGGCTAGGAAGAGAAACATCTAGAAATCACTAGGGCATGCTGACTTAGCTCATCTTAAAAAATCCAGTTGTGATTACCTCTAATTATGAAACAGCAGACAGTATTTCGCTCTCCAACGGTTACGGCCGCGAGAGCTGCTGCAAAAGCGGTGGGAAGGAGGGCTGCCGCTCCCCCCAGCGCCAGGCAGGCAGACGCCGCCGCGGCCGTATGGAAGGCGGCGGCCGTGCGCGGTCTCCCGGCTCCCACTAGCGGCGGCCGGGGCGGCGGCTCAGCCCGGCCGGGGCTGCGCTGGTCGCGGTGCGGTTCAGCCTGCGGTGCGTGGCTCCAGGTTTGCTGGCAGAGCTGGCGACCTCTGTTTTCTAAGGAGCCGAGCCCTTGCTTGTGTCCGAATCCTCTGCGAGCAAGTTGCGGGGTTTTCAATCAAATTGTTCTGAATCACTCGGTAGATGGATTGCATAAAAATGTTTTAGACTGTGTGCTCACGCTATGTAGTTTACGTTCTTTATTTCTTAGAATGATTTCTGCACGTCATGCAGCATAGTTGCTCTCTCTCTGGTTGGATGGCCTAAGCTTTCTAAGTACAAGAGGGATCCTTCTTCTGTTTCTAATTGAACTGAATGTTCTTAATCAGTTAATGAATTTATTGTACAAATAATAAAAGAGCTTTTCAATATGCTAGTATACTAGTGCAAATACTCTTACACACTGTTTTTCAGAGATTTTGGTAGCCATTAATATTCTTTTGAATAAATTGTTTACTGAATATTCATGAAGTGTTGGAGGAAAAAGAGGTCATGAATATGAACAAGCTTAATTTGGTGGGGTTTCTTTGCAAAGAAAAAGGCAGGCATTCCATTTTGTTGTCGTCACGCAACTCCATTTTTTCCACTTATAATGATGTTCACATTTAATTCAGCAACTATAAGGTTTACTGGTAAGCTGAAACTCAGGTATTTACCTTTTTAGTAAATTATCAGTGTTTCTGTACTGAAGGCTCAGCATATATATAACATTATGCTGTCCTTTCAGGAAAACATGCATGATATTGTCCATAATTGCTTCAATCTATGACTGAGAACAAGTCAGTTTTTATTCAAACAAAACAAAAAAATTGCACAGAATTCCTTCTTCCTTAAATGTGCTCACTTTTCTGATGAAAAATACGAGGAGAAATTTTGATCAGAACTTTCTTCCTTCTCCTTAAAAATCAGCTTTCAGCAGGCTACAGCTGGGGAGAAAAAAAAAAGTTTAGAATCTCCATTTGGGGTTTTAATTTCCTGACAGTTAAAGAAAATAACTTCTGATTTTAGCTTTACTTTCAAAAAAATTCCTCTTTTTTCTGTCCTCCAGAAATTATGATACTTGTCATGTTTACAGACATCTGTAATTTATGATACTTTTGGAAAACTTGGAATATAAATATCCAACTGATTTAAAATTCAAATACAGTATGTAGAGGTACAGTGAGAAAAAGGAATGAGTTAAAACTACTCCATGCATTAGAGAAGGTCACCCCAGTCAAACTTGGGCATAACATAATGTGGATGTTTTTAAAACTCTCAAATAAAGATATTTTAAATAATAGGGAAGACATTTAAAATTATAAATGACATCACTATTTACATCACTAAGTCCTACTCACTTTCCATGGCTACTGGATGCCCATGTGTGATTTTTAAAATGTCTGCCAATCTGTTTAATTATTTTTAGCAATTAAGGTTGTAATTTGTGGATGTTGCTTCAGCTTCTTGCCATGTTGACTGATGTCTCAATGTGTAAAGTCTATGTCATGCCATATGTTCCTTGCTAGCTCCTATTAGGCAGAATGATTTTTTTCTTTCTAATCAGGTTTTTGCTGGTACATGTTTCAGGAGAAAACAGAAAATCAAAATGTACCGGGTATGTTTCTCCACTGCTCAGCTCCTTGTACCTGTTCTCCTAAGTGCGGCAAGTGAATATGAATTGCCAATGAATAGAGAATTCTTGTTTGCATGTTTTTCTATGCTCACTTTGTCCAAGTAAAAATAATTCAGAAAGTAATAAGCCACTGAAAGACCAGTCCTGTGTGGATCCACTAGATTTGACAGATTACTCCCAAATTACAAGCACAAACCACTAACTTTACTGATTCTGTAGAATAAATAAGAACATCTTCATGCTTGTTATACCCACTTTATGACTAAACTCATGTACATTTTTCAAGGTGGTATGCAGTCTTTTTTTGACTGTAAAATAGAAACAATTGAAGCCACAAGATGTATACCTACCTGCCTGTGGAGTTTGCTGTGGATAAATGAGTGTGCTGGAGCAGAAGCATATTAGGAAGAGAATCGGTTTAGGAAGTTTGCAATTCTATTAGTCCAGGATTCTTTTTGTCAGTGGAATAAGTTATCTGGTTCCCATTTTTAGCATGTTTATATAAGAATGGAAAAGGGGAACATAAAACCTGTCTCAGAGGTTTTGGTTTTATTTTTCTGGTGAAGACTAACTGTAATTTTACATGTTGATACAGTGTCTGCTACAGATGGTTGCTAAATTAAATTTACTTGATGGGCTGCTGTTTTTATTTATATAATGGTGCTTTTGATCAAAGATACAAAAAGATAATACACATGATAATTTTGATTGGTGAAATATAGGAGGCATTTCCAAATGTTTTTCAAGCACTGTTTGAAAAAGAAAAAAGCCACAAACATATTAGCAGCACTAATTAGTAGTGGGGAGCCTTGGATTTTCTAGGGCGGAAAACATTTTTATCATTTTGTTCAGAAGCTTCAAAGCTCCATTTTAAGTGCTTAACTTACGGTGATAGGAACTGAAAGGTGACAGTGACAAAGAGTAAACAACATTTGCATAGCAAAACCAATTTGACAACTAAATTTATAAATATTGCAAATGAGGGGGAAACCTAATTTCATTTTTAAAGCAAGATCTCCTCCAGAATTTAGTTCTTTTTTCTCCTAGTATTCTATGAAGACAATGTTATACTGTCCTTTCACATGAATATTATTTCATACAAGCTTTACTTGAAAAGCAAACTTAGGTATTGAACTGTAACACAGATCCATATTTGGTAATTGTTAGTGCCAAAAGCTGCTAAGGACAAATACATAGTCTCAGTTTCACACTACAAATCTTTTTATCATTATTCCATATCTCCTGAGTATGTTCTATACCTGTGTACATGGAGACCTCCCACAGATTTTGATTAAATATCCAGTGTTATGGTACCAAATCTGACTAAAAGATCTACAGTGAAGACCAAAGAGGGCAACATTGCTATATTCTAGCAATTACTTTGGCTCATTGGAGGCAAGATAACCCTGAAGTAGAGGAGTTAGTTCCTGCTAATTCAAGTTATTGTTAATTCAACACTTGTAAGCAGAAAGAAGCTTTACATATTTTTCAGAAGTAATTTAAAATCCCAGCTTTGGAGTTATAGATTTGTTGCAATTTGAACAATAAGAATTATAACAGAAGAACTCTAAATATTAATAATATAAACATAAACATTCCAAGGGATCACACTTGGTTTTGGCCCAAAACACTCTCAAGACATTTTACAGAAGCAATCTAGAAATCCCCAGCCTAACTAGTCTGGCATATAAGGTCATATTTCCAAACCTATAACTAAGTATATACTATTAAAGTCAGCCTGACTCAAGAGTTCGCTTTGAGACAACACTGACATTCACACATAAAAAAGGCTCTTGAAGATAGCTTTGACAACAACTTCATAGCTGATAATACTCAAAAAGACAAAATACTGGGGTTGCCTTTCTGCTGCCTCTTGACTAACAGGTATGTTTGATGCCATCTCAGACAACAACTTGCTATTCTTGGTCTGTGGGCTAAGTTTCACTGGTGTCCTTAGGCTACCGGAAACTATGTTTCTATTTCCAACACTGCTCCACTAAATCAGAATTACTTCAGCTATAAAATGAGCCTAACGTGTACTGTGGTAATGATTAACTATTAATCAAGTGGCTTGTGGTAGCACCTAGGAACAACTGAGATGCAAGCCCTGTTATGTAAGGCAATGTACAGTTCTTAAAGAAGGCCATAGAAGGATTTTCCCTTTTAAAACCAGCTGTGCTGTTATCACATCCAGGCTAGTTCCGCTTTTTACCCTTTTATCCATCCTTACAACTCCAACACCTTTGACACTTGAACCGCTAAATTCATTTCGTGTGGCTCCATCTGCTATTTGTTTCCTAAAGCCCTTTAATAAGGGGGAGAAGTGCTGTTGCACAGGTGCGTTTTAGCAGCTGGTATCACTGTCGGCAGGAGGGATGCTCCCACAAAAGATACCATGCTCAATACATTTTTGGCACAGTCAGGTGGCCATCATGAGTCACTAAGGCACCTGCTGTAAATCAGCCTGTTACATTGGCATTCTCAATTGCCTATGAATTCCAGATCTCACTTTCTTATGTTATCGTTTTTGGGCAGATAACTATCAACAGTTCTGATTATCAGTGATAGGGAGCATGTAGTGATGATAGTTAAAGGCTTTCACAAAGTCCTTAAAAGGACTTTTTTCAACGAGCATGAGATATTTTATGGTTAACAGTTGTTTTTGATTAGAATCAGACTCTTTCCTCCTGCTGTTACCCTTCCCACTCATCCGGAATCTGAAAAATAAGATGAAAACTGCTGGAAGAATACTGACTCTGATGTTATTTTCATGAAATACTGTGGGAACAGTTCCATAATAGAGCAAGTGACAAACAGCCACATTCCAGCTGGCAGGAGGAAAAAAAAAGATGGATGAGAAGGGAGGGTGGCTGGCTTCAGAAGGAAATATTAAATGAAGAGGGGAGAGGAGAAATGAATAAAGTGTGAAATGTCAGAGGGAAGCTGAGAAACATAGCATATTGAGAATAGAGAGAAAAAGTTACAGGAGAAATGGAAAAGAAGTAAGAAAGAGAAATGGAAAAGAAAGTAAGACAGGTAATGGTGGAGTTTTTCGTGATGATAGTCTAAGAAATTCAACAGAACCTCAGAAGTTAAAGCAAAATTAGGTGTTCAGAAGGAGAGGAAAATCAGCAAGTATACGTCACACAAAGTACTTACAAATTGAGGAGAAGATGTAAAAGAGCAACAAAAACTATTGTCAGATGATACCTAAACAGTGTNAAAACTGGAACTGAAATAAAAATAAAACACATATTCCTTGGCAAATGAAGGACACCACAGTGTTCATATACAGAATGGCAGT